>VZTQ01009260.1:715786-811639 GCA_013400755.1 Pelecanoides urinatrix
GGAGGGAGAAGAAATAATAAAAAGTGCGTTAGGCCATGAGGGACCCCTGTATCCCGGATCCCTTTGTCACATGCCACAGTAAAAATTTAACAGAATATTCATTATCCTTTGGAATACCATGGTCATAACATTCAAACCAGGAAATCCAGAAATACTGGAACTTTAAAGCACAAGCAAAGGGCAGAGGCAGCAGCATGAACAAGGCTGAATGCTGCTCCATGCTACCGTAACAGAATAGCCCCCACAAATTGTGTTTTTTATTATCCCAAACTTATCAGAAGCTGCAAAGAATGACGTTTTTGTCTATTGCTCGTTCTGTTTTAAGGAGGTGCAATGATTCAAATTAAGCAACTTCTCCCAAGGTACACCCAGGTAACATATATAGAAGAAAGAATATAACGAGCTAAAAGCTATTTAACACCAGGTCTAGAGCTCAGAATCGCTTTGGAAGGGAAGAGGGAGGTTAGCAGCAGTTAAAAAAAATGCCAACACATTCTCTATTTTACTGCATATTACACATGTTTCAGGAACTCCAGCTATTACAGACTAGAATGTAAATAAAAGTCTAAATCTGTCCCTTCATTTCATAAAATGTAACCAATTCACAAATATTGAACCTGGAAATACAGTGCTGAAAAATGTGAAAGGCTAACAACTTGTCAAATCAAAAAATGACTTTTCTGCAAAGCAAATACTTCAAGAATAGACGATCCATGTATCCTATTGACCATTAAATCTACATATCAATGTCCAACAGATGTAACAATACAATTCAAACTGTATGCCAAGTCTAAATTAACTACGCTTTCACTTTCATACAAGCAAAATTCCTTGCACCTCCTGACTCCGGCCTTCGCCCCAGCTCCACGCAGACTTCCAAATCCCCCCAAAATGAACCCATGGCGAGAAAACCACCTTTTCTCATGCTAACAACTCTATTGTAATAACTTCTTCAGAGGCCAAACTCAAGGTCTCAGGGAAAAGTAAACCACTGGAGTGCTTAATACTACAACGAGGCATTAACTCGTTCACACCCAGAGAGTCTTGCCAAACAAGGAGGAGTTTTCTCTCCTGTTTTCTTGATTTGTATTTTCACAGCTGTCAGCGAGGAAAGCATGTAGGAAGCCAGTTATGTGAACCCCCCCGTGAGGCTGAAATCCTCGGCCTGGATCACACCTCCCTCCTCTGCCCCCTCCCAGCTCAGTTACACAGGGAAAGCAGAGGGACTTTTTGTCTGTAACTCACAAAAGATTTTTTTTTTCCCCAAAGGTTAAATTGGTCATTACTTGCATTGTTGTCTGTGTTATAATGCACGCATTGTACAACCAAAGAAGGAAATTCTCACCCTCACGTTTTGCTGCCCGCAGCCTCGCAGCGCGGCTCCGCTGAGGCGAGCCTGGAGCAGCCAGGGCTGGAGGAGCCGCTCTCCTCTTACCTTGTGAACTGCCACTAGGCAATAAACCACAGGTACAGAAAGAAGAGATGAGAAAATTACAATCTTTCAAAAACTCAGCAGTTGCACAGAAAAAACCCAAGATCAGAGGCTAGATATTATAATTCCACTGGTCTGTTTTGCATCTCACAGGAAATAACAAGTGACTGTGCAAAACGTTTCGGATCCAGAGAGGTAACTCAGAAATCCTGTCTTGTTTCAGAATTTCCAAACCTTAAAAGCCATTCTTGAGGAAACAACTTATTCCAAGCAAAGCTGAAACATGCCTACAATTTGTCTGAGGGACCTCATGGCAAGCCAGAACAGAAAACAAAATTAATGCACACTGGTCTGTTCCAATTTCATCTGAAAATTGAAAATAAAAAGCAAATGCCATAGCCCCACTCCCCAAAAGTCATTTTAGGATTGCTGTGAAAGAAAAAAACATAGAGCCAATGCTCCTGCTTCAAGATTTTTAGAAGTAGAACAGCTGGGGCCACCAACACCAGCGCTGCTTTTCTAGCAGTCTGAAATAACAATATATAAAAATATTGTTTGTCCACAAAACTATTTCACACATCTCCTTTAAAAATCACCACTCTTTTTCAAAAAAGTATAAATTTAAATATATTCTCTCCCACACAAGAAAACATGATTTTTCTACAAGAACAGTCATATATGGGCTAATCTAATAGTTCAAGACAACTGAAACATACCTTTACCATAACTCTGTTCCCATCGTGCTGGAAACAGGGGCTGGAAGGACACAGTAGCCTTTTCACTCAAAGGACTGTTCCCACCAAGTCTGATTACGGCATTTTCAGTAAGATTTTTTACTCGGAATTCTGTTTCGGTAGTTGGGTCAAAAAGCGTACCTGGAGCCCAACCACATTAACGTATCAATTAACGACGGCATGCAACCGTGCGGCATTCGTAAGCTCATCGGCGGTCCCGCCGACCCCCGCCTCGAGCCCGGCTTGCACCGCACCTCTGAGCCCCGGCTCGCAGCTGGGGCAGCGCAAGGGTTAAAATCCCCTGTCAAACAGCAAGTCCTGGCTCCAGACCAGCAGGGACATGGGAACCAGGGCAGCTGAGTTATAAAGGCCTTATTGTAGCAGCCCAGTGGATTGGAAATGACTTGTAGGCCTAATGAAACAAAACTTTGGCAGTAAAACAGAATGAAAGGAATGAGACAATAAAAGAGAGGAACAAAGGGAGCAGAGTTGTTTCAGCTTACGAAAATAAGCTCACTTTGTTGTTGGGAAAAGCCAAAGCCGATTAGGATAAACCAGTGACTAGGCATAAGTCTTCCAAACTAATTACACAGTTCGCCATGTGAAGTATAATTGCAAGTCGCAAAATAAGGACTACAATACTTTCACAGGAGCTCTATAAAGGGAGCGTTACCTAGTAAAAAATGAACCCTAAGAAGTCCCTTATCATTAGTCACTTGCAGCTTAAAAGGTGCAGAACATGCGTGTCCCGAGAGAAGTGCAATTCATTAGCGCTCGGGGCTTTCTTCTGCTGGTCACAGTCCTCCGGGTGAGGCTTTAAGAGGCTGTTCCTCTTTTTTTTTTTTTTTCCCCCTTTTTTAAATGATACCAGTAGCCTTAAATGCTCCAGCACGTCCTGATCCTGGAGAGCACCGTTTTGCTCACACTTTCAGAAAGCCATAAACCAGGTGGATCCGCAGCCGCAGCCCTGCTGATGGCTCGGGCACTTGCGGCCTCTCCAGAGGGGAGGAAAGCAGAGCCCCGCCACGCTTCCCCTTGGATCTCCTCACTTCTAACATTCTCCTTCACATTCTTTTAAAACTTGGTCTTTTCACACGTCAGCACAAGGGCAACGCTGCGGACCCTGGATGGGTTAACACGGCTGGTGAGTTTATTTTGTTTGCAAGAATGTTTGAAACATCTTTGACTGAAATAACAGAGGATCACAGAAACAACTGCATTAGACTATCAGCATTAGGTAGTAAGACAATGGATTTTTTTTTTCCCTTCTGATTGTAAACGGTTATGGCTTAGTTTGGAGCTTTGTTTTCCCGGCTCAGCCTCCTCACATCCTCCTGCGGGTCCTGCTCCCTGTGACCAGGGAAGAGAAGCCTCAGCCCCAAACCCTCCCCCAGACAGGCCTCCCGCCGGCTGCCGGCCCCGGGCAGGCGCTGGGCTCGCTCCCGGCCCGCCGGCACCGGGGCCAGGCCGCGTCCCACCAGGGCCTACAGGCCCTGCAGCACCCAGATCCCCCCTCCGCGGCACCCGGACCCCCGCCGCGGCACCCAGACCCCCCCCACCGCAGCACCCAGACCCCAACTTCACGGCACCCAGACCCCCAACTCTGCGGCACCCAGACCCCCCTCCAAGCCCCTCCGGGGAGCCCCACAACAACTGCACATGCACAGGTTGAGCGTCACCAGCTCTAAGCATTCAGCAATCACGAGGCTGTTAATTACACTGCTTTCGTGCTCCTTCTGTTAAGCCTTTTGGCTTCGCTCAGGTAATTTTTTCCCAGTCTTCCTCCGCCGCTTACAGCGGCTAGGGATGCCCGTCTTTGCAAAATGAAAGCTGGGACTCCTACAGATCCCAGGCTTTACAGAAAGAAACAATAATCGCTATCAGAAATTTCACGAACAAAGTCTCAGGAGTTATCATTACCGCGTATTTTGGTGCTCAAACAGGCAGGCATTTTCACCGGTGAAGTCAGAGAAGAGGGTTTATTAAAGCAGTTTTCTTTTTATTGGAGAAAAAGGTTCTGGCATTTACTTTTCAAAAAGCTGCAGTTTCAAATTCAATACTTTATGCCCTTTCCTGCCAACTCCAGTTAAATGAGTGAGTCTGCCCGGCCCCAAAGCTGGTAGCTGTTCTAACCACGCCGTGTGTTTTGAGAGCTACCTCCAGTTACCAAAACAACGTCCCCTGGTTGCAAAGCTCTTCTCTGCAGCAAGTACAAACAGGATTTCAAGAATCACAGCAGTAGGTAAGCAATTTTTTCCACACCAATAAATAAGCTCAGCATTTCAAAGTGCAAGTCACCTGAGATGCTCTTATCAAATACGGGCGGCTCCTCTACACGTTAATTATGTAATGCAATTTTCTTTATTTTTAGAAAGCGCTAAGCAAGTGCAATCCTTGCCCATCGATCATGACGCCTTGTTTGCATTGTAATGGCTTGACTGGAGAGCGAGGCTTGTGTGCTAAGCAAGGCACAGGCGCATCTCCTGCCACAAGAGCCTGCAATCTGCGCAGGAGAGTCAAGGAAAGGTGGGGAAGTGGAAGGGGCGAGGAGAAGGAAGCAGCTCCTGCAAGGTCCCACAGGGCCAATCCTGGGTCATTATATCTGAATGCAGCGTCCCAACCACTGCAGCTTATTAATGAGTCTTCTAATTTAGCTGGACCACAGGTCCCCGTGTCCTAGGGTCATTAACTAGCTCTGCGTCTTCTCACAACCAGAGCCTTGGGGAGAATTACCTGAAAACACCCCACAAACCAAACTGTCTCAGCTGATAAACAGCAAAGCGCAGTAGAGAGAACTTGATGCCTGCATGCAAGGTCGAGTCACGGTGACACAGCCAAGAAGCCTCTCCTCCAAAATGCCACCCACTTCAAACTCATCTCCTTTTCACAAGCTAGACTAGGGAAGCGTGAAACAGGGATGCAACTGGAAAAGGTCACCTGGTGCACAGGGGCCGAGCCCTGCGAGCCCAAGTCCTACAGGAGCTAATGGCTGGACCACGCAGCCGCAGCAGGACATGCTACCAGAGGAACGGGTTCCAGCCTTGATCGCAACTTCTGCAATTGTTTTCAGTGCCTTATTTTTTTACCCTTCGAATTAAGACACTTGAAAAAAATATTTGATTTTCCAAAAGTACTGCCTTTGGAAAGCCAGACCTCTTTTACGCTATCTCAAGAAAGGCAGAGCACGAAAGCAGAGCTGAAGCGTCCCGAATCACTAGTCACTACTGAAAAACGCAGCCTAGCTGTCTGCATTCTCAGGGACTGTAAAATTGCAAGCATGAAACTACCAGATGGTGAAATTAAGAAGACTATATTAAGACAGCATCCAGACAATATGCAAAGCACTTATATTGAAACTATTATTAACTTCAAAAATACAGGTTAGAGGAGTTCTGCAATTAGAAGTAACTACAGAAGAAAGATCCAAAAGCTCGTGTAATCCTTTAATAAAAGGCTCAGCAAGCTGTAAACATCCTGCCGGAATTGAAGATTATTATTGAAAATAAAATGAATGGTTTGCAAAACAACTACCAATCCAGCACAGGAACAATTTATAAACTCCCCTCCTCAGCCCTCAACAAAATACTGCCTGGCTAAGGCTTTTCAGGGCAGATGAAAGAAACATAAACTAACTACAAGGAATGGGAGCTGCTTTGCTTTGGGATATCCTGCTGTGTCCTCATGCAATCATGCATCTAAATCACCAGTTGATGCACTCCAAAAGACAGGAATCAAGCTGTACGGAGTCCCACGGACAGTGGGGCTGACAGGAGTCTCCATGGAAGGTGGTACCACAAACTGCTTTCAAAGCAGACGGCTCTGCGAGCTCTTCACCTCCTCGGACTCCTGACCCAGCATCCAGGAGCCTTGGGCATCCAGGAAGCTCCACGGAAGTCGGTGGCACTAAGCTCCAGCCAGAGCCTGGACTGTGGGGTTTGAGCTGTTCCATCACTGCAAAGACCACTCTGGCAAGGTTCAGATTTCCTTCCTTCCATAAACCTTTTCTTTGCTTGTTTGTTTGTTTGTTGGGGTTTTTTTTCATCTATGTCAGGATTCTACATGTATTTCCAAAGGAACTTGCATAAGGGTTTTTTAATAGGAAATTAAATGGATATCCTAGTGAATTCCATATTATTCTTGCTATTCATGTGGCTCCTTCAGGCATTTTCACAACTTAATGAGCTCGCTCAAATACGTCTATCTGCTCCTTTCGCCACTGGAACCAGGGGTAAACAGAAGGCTGATTTTATGGAGTAGGCAACTGTGTAATCATTCAGCTAAGGGTCAAATTCTTCCTGAACATACACAGTTTCACCTCCCAATGATTCTTTTTTCTTTAAAGAAGGTAAACAGTGTTGGCAATGTTGTACACATACATATGCAACAAACAGGAAAGGAATTCCAGAAGCCGTTCCAGAGGCTTCGAGAAATTACACTGAAAGGCAAAATATGTGGTCCTCCTTTGAGCATAGGCCTCATTGCACTTTTGTTTTCCAAAACACACTTGAAAAAGAAGGGGCGGGGGGAAGAAGAATTCAAAATATGTAGTGCGCACTTGGGCAGGAACTTACCTTGCCAAACTGTTCAAAGTATTGCTTTACGTCTTCCACTACTGTATTAGCCGATAATCCACCTACAAATATTTTCTTTGTTCTTGTGACCATCTGTAAGAAATTACAAGACAAGCATATGGTTTAACCAGATTATTTCAAACAATATGTGGAAAAAAGAATATTCTTCAGATGCCATCCCTAACCCAGTTAATGAGAATATTTCTTTACAAAAGCAATTCAGATTCTATTTGATTAGATACTTCTTTTTTTTTTTCTTTGTCTTGTTTTGTTTTTATTTGAGAAATGGCTGAGTAAAGGCACTCAATAACAACTCTAGCCCCCGGATATTTTTTTTAATAAATTATTTTTATTGTGCTTCTCAATGCAAATATAAGTGAAAGAGGAGTCCGAGTGTCACATCCTCATAGCTACTGTCTCAAAAAGACATGCCATTTTCCCCCCTTTTTTCCCTAAAGACAGAGTGCATGCTCTTTGGCAGACAAAAGGTAATTACATCAAATCAAAGCGATGTGTTATTAAGTTTCCATGGGTCAGTTTAAAAGGCACTTGCACAGTTACTTTAAAAGTAATCAAATGACTAAAGACAGCAAGAGCTACCGATGCAGTCCTCTAGCTGCCACAAACCACATCTCAGCTGAAATGCTCAGAGTGTCGCCGTCCATCAGGGGCTGGATCAGGCCCTTCAGAAACCCCTTCGTGTTGCCCAAGACTGCAACTGGGCACCCAGCTCTTCTTCCCGACCCCCACGCCCCCCAGGTTTGGTCCATACAAGGTGACAGGATGATGCTGGACTCCCTACAGAGATAACCCATTATCCACAACCCGCTGCCCTTTCGGACGGGCAGGATCCAGCCCAGGGACCCAAACCCCAACGGTGGCAGGGGAAGCTGGTGTCTTTGGTGGGCCGATCCCAAACCACTTGAGCCTTGCGGCCGCCTTAAATCAAGGCTGATCCAGGACAACGTTGTCAGCATGCTCCGAAGGGGTGGGCATCACCCCCGAGTGCCCGGACAGAGGGGAAACACCCCAGCTCACAGCAGGCAATGCCCTTACCACTGGAGACAACAACGAACGAGCAGCCTACCCCACCACACAGAGATGTTCTGAAGTCAACCTTGCGTGTTAACTCAGGAAACCAACAAACGCGTCAATTCATGCATTAAAACGCTTGAGTTTGTTCTCTGTATGACAGAAACTGGACGAAGCAGCCAAGTTACAACAGCTGAAGGAAGAAAACGCCCCGTAACTCCAGAACCTGTTCTCCCTTGGTTAAACAACAGCCAACAAATGCTCAAGCAATGCAAAGGGAACAACGCCGGGCAGTCGGCCGGAGACACAACTGCTGCAGCCGCTCCGTGCAGAGCCTGGATTTTTCTCACTTTTTTCCCCCCCACGACAGACAGGACACATTTTATGATCGCTACTGAGGGTCGCAAGGTGCACCGAGGGGCTGGGGGCTGCCCCGAGGGTCACCGCGCTCCTGCGGCAGTACGGCCCCCCCATCGCGCCGGGGGCTCTGCCCCCGCGCCACGAGACCCCCGTCCCGCACATCAGGCCCGCCGGGAGCAACGGTGCTCCCCAACCGGCGAGGCTTTGCAAAGCGGGGCTTTGCTGGTGACAAGCCACGTCGTGCGGCTGCAGGCAAAGCCGTCGCAGAACGGAGGCACCCAGCAAAAAGCTCGGGAGCAGCCCCAGATTCTGTCGGCGCAGAACAAATTAAACATCGTTCCCGTCCCCACTGCCATTCAAATTAACCAGGGTAGATATTTCCCTCAGTCGCCCCCCACCATGTTTTACAAAGCTTCACTTTTTTTTTTTTTTTTAAAGTTAGGAAGAAAAGAGAGGAAAAAAAACAGTGTAAAAATTCAATTATTTTTTTCTGGCTGCAATCTAGGACTCCAAAATTGAAGCCCAAGCATACACTTTTCTGTAGAAAATTGTCATTTACAAATAAAGAATTGGCTAAAGCCGACTTGTAACTAAAGGATTTTGCAGGGCTGTCAAGAGCCCTCTGCCTGCCAGCATCTGATTTAAGATCAGGCCAAGCTTCTGTTGTCATACAAAAGAGGGAGGAAAGCAATTATTCTAAAGCAATATTTGAAATTATCATCATTTTTGTATTTGACCAAGAAAGAAAAAAAGAAAACGAGAGCTACTTCTTTCAGAAGCAAGATTGAAGGTTAAAGAAAAAAAAAAAAAAGACTACTTTGTTTCAATAGCTTCAGTCAAAGGAAATATTGGTAACGACAAGCAAAATTCACAACATTTTAATGCCTAGAGATGTGTTGCAAGCTGGGAAATGGTTTCAGAAATCAGCTCTTTGGTACAAAAGTGAAGCACAAAATTAAGTCTGCTTTTATAATCTACGTTTTCCTGAAAAGACGGTTCAATTGCTTTGTTATACATATTCCCCTCGGCAAAAGAAGAGAAGTAACGTGTAGCCTTAGCAACCCCTCCTGTCCCAACGTGCCTCAACAGGAGATTGCGTTGCCTTCCTTTCACCCATGGCACGAGGTACCAACGTGCCCCCAGACTCGCCTTGGGCTCAGCCAGGGTCACTTTCTCACCTCCATCTCCCACCACCCAGCAATCGCCAGCAGCCGGGAGACGTGGTCGTGACAGAGGTGCAGGTTTGGACTCCAGCCTTGTCCCCGTAAAGGTCTGGATGTGCGCGGCGGAGGGGAATGCACGACGAGCTCCCGCAGCCGGAGATGAGGCCAGCGCCGCGCTGAGCTCGGATTTAGCCCGGGGCGCCTAGCAGAGCCCCAGCAGACCAGAAGAGCTGCCATTTGCGCTGGAAACACCCATTTCTTTCTCAAACGTTAATGCCAGTAAACTGCTGTACGCAGTTGACTTGTCTGTGCTGGTACAGCCTCACCAATTTTCAATTATTAGATAACTGCGGCAGGACTCGGACCAACTGGAAACAAAGCCTCCAACTCCTGCTGTAACCTGCAGATCCTCTCTCATTAGCCAAGCAGACGAGTTCGGAGGCAAGGCTTCATCAGGTAAAAACGGCAGAGCGCTGAGGCCCTGCTCTGCACAGGGCTCCCGCGGAGCGGAGCAGAGCTTTGCACCGACCCACAGCCCAGCGACTCGGCGCAGACCGCCTAACAAACCCCTAATGGCCGAAGGTTTGCAAACGTGTTAGCCAAACACGACAGAGCATTCAAAATAAAAGTATTCACTAACTCAGAGATTTTACTACACCAGGGACACCTTCTGTGTAGATTAGCCAATGAATCACCAATAAAAAAGATTTTAAAGCACATCAAATTGCCAGGACCAGGCACGTTCACACACGAGTTCTGAGAAAACTAACGTTAACTAGAAAGTCCCAAAAACTCTCCTTGCTAATGGCTGTGAGGGCACAGGAGGAGAAGACCTTATTTCTCACTAAGTACCCTCAGCAGGAGACGGCACCAACGCCCGTGGGCTTCTGGTTCATCCCAGTGAGTGATGTTCTTGCTATCTGATATGATGTTCTCCACCATCACCTCCCCAGATCTGTGCTTGTTTCAGGGAGGAAAAACAAAGGGTTAAGAAGTATTTAATGAAGTACGCTTAGTGCTGTTTAGTAAACATTAAAGATGACAAATGATCGGAGCCACAAGGAACTGAGCCAACTGAAGAGCTTCTCTTTTAAAAATTAAAAATTTTTTTTTAAATCAAAATTTCTTATTTGGCTCAGAAAATAAATCAGCATATCTTTAACAAAAAAAAATCTACAATTTTATAAAAACATTTATGTATATATCTAAGAAAAACACTCATTATCATTTTTTTTTATTTATTATAACAAAAAGCCCAAAACCTAAGAGTCGCCAGCCTGAAGTCCCTCCAATAAAAGTCACTGAGGATCTTTATCTTTTCCTGCGAGTAAATTTAGAATCTGTTTCTGGAGGTTGCTTACAGCGGGGGCACTCCCACAAAGAGCAAAAGGGAGTCACCTGCAGTGATTTTGGGTTCGGTCCCTCAGACAGCAGCTCCATCTGCTCTTTGCCTGGGGTGGGAACAGCAGTGTTTGGGTAATAGGAAGTGATTTGTGTGAATCAATCACAAATCCATGTTTTATGAATGACTCCAAGAGGTCTAGGTCACTCAGAAACCACAATACTTCCAGCTTCATGTCTTTGTTTTTAATTTGCAGTATGATATATCTATCATTCACTCTTGCAGGGCTCTGCAAAATGTAGATACTGGTTTTGGAGCTTTTGTATACTGAAGGTGTCTCTCTCTCGCTGCAGAAGGGATCGACAGGGGAGAGTTAGATCTAACGCTGGTTATAAAGTCCGTTAATTGTAGGTACCCGCAGAATCGCCTTGTTTGTATACTGTGTTAGTGCTGCAGTTAATCAAAACACACGTGACTACTACTGCGAAGAGTCATTCAAGGTTACAATCTCTCCATTGGCCTGGCTTTTGAAAAATGCATTCGCCTTTGTGTTCTGAAACAGCAAACACTTCAGGTGGTGCAGAAGCAGGAAAAAACCACCCTGCTTCAGCAAGACAAGTCTTCTGATTTTATGCCATTTTTTGCAAGGTTAAGGTTGTAATTAGATCGGGTTGGGACATATCAGGTAAATCTTCTCTGAAAAACAGGCTGAAGATGCAGTCTCTGGAAACAAAAATCCTGTCCCACTCCAACACGTTAATACACTCCGTGAGCAAAAACCGACCGACTCAGGTAAAATGAAGGAACTGCAGTTTTGCAAAGTTAGAGCCTCCAGTTCAGCGTTCATTAATATCCTTGCATACTCACGCACCAACTCAGTTCTTCATCTTCTTGGTGTTTTTTTTCCCCCCCCCACTGAAACTGTCTCATTATCATGACTATTAAAAATTAATAAAGGGGATTTTAAGCTCATGAAATATTTTGCAGAATTCCCAGAATTTCAAAATCTCAAGCAACAAGCCTCCACTACTCTTTTCAGTTGAGCCAAGGCCCAGTCTATGTTTAACACAGGAGTTACATATTTGACTTCAGGGTAATGGTTTTAAGTGTCGTTTTCCTACTGCTCTTTACGCAGCCTTTTTTGCTGTTCGCCCTCCCCCCCCCAGTTTTAGCGAAGAGCTCCTGGCTTAGGAGGCACGAGATGATGAGGTTGGAAAGGATAAGCACCTACATCCAGCTAGCACAGAGAGGAGACTGCCTGTGTCACTGGCAGGTCTCACTGCAAAGTAAAATGCACGTGCTTTGAAACCAGGTTATCCAAAGGTGCAGGCGCAGTTAAAAATGACCTCGGCAAACGTAGATGGCAGCAGAGTCAGAAATGCCGGGATATTCTGCATGCCATCGCATCTTTGCTTGAAACAGGACTACTTCCTAAATGAGCAGCCGCTCTCTAAAAGCAAGAGGCAGAGACAGGCGCTAAGTAAACCAACACACACGAGACTCAAGAACATCCTGGAAACCGGTGCATGAACTCAGCTCTGGTGCACGCCTCTGCGGAATTCATTAAGGCTCTGCATCCTCAACTTCTCGATACGGTGGAAGTGGACTAGCGTACTAAGAGTGAATCTGCATCGCAAATTGCTGAAATTAGCATTAATTTCAGATTAAACTAATTATGCATATATAACTGTTTTTCCAGAGCGCTTTCCTCCTCCTTGTACGATAGCATGGATGCATGGGTACATGCGTATTCCAGCTTGCTCACGTAATCTGCAGTTTGACATTTCATCATTTCTAATGTATCCGCCTTCTAAATAGGTTTATAATTGGAAAAATCATCTTTGGTATATAGGCTGAACTGCATTTTATACCCCATTGTGTTGTACATTCAAACTACAGCATTACCCCTAATTAAAAACAACAATAACTCATGTAATAGGGGAAGTGATCTTGTTAACTAAATTGCTAGGCTTCTTTGGCAGAGCACAAACCATAAGCAAGAATTCTCCAGGTTTTTTTTTGCCTCCAGGATCCTCACAGCAAGTTCCAAAAAGCTATTAAAAAAACTGAAACATGATGCAAAGCCCACGATGAAACAGGCAACAGTTCCTGAAAGCTGCCAACCTTTCTCCATTCACCAAGCAGGAGAACACCCCAGGACCCATCCCCTGCCCCAATACCACCGTACGGTTGACAAACGATGGACATGTTTTGCTGAGCACTGTGTACCATTCGCTAGCAAATATTAGACTCTCAACCTCCGCAACAGCAAGAGGAACTCAGTCCTGTGCAAAGGCAACACAGCTTTACGTGCCACGTACAACATGCTTAAGTATTCAAAATAGGATTTCAGCAAGACTTAAATGGTGCAAATGCCTTGTGCCTGACCCCTGTGCGAGCTAATGTCATCCTGTAAGAACCAACTCAAGCTATAGAAAGGTATGCAGGAATGAAAGAGCTCTTTAATCCAAACAAGCGGCACAGATTCCCAGAGGGGTAAATCAGTTCCCTTGATTTCTGTGGAAAATACAGATGGATTGTATTCTCCTAATCCATTCATAAATGAAATTGTTAACTTAGTCCCTGCTGTATTCCTGGTTTTTGGCTGTCTTTGGTTTTGCTGTTAACTTTGGGAGGGTCGGTTTTTGGCTGGTGTTTTATTTTTCTCCCTCGATGACTATGGTATCAGCAGGAGGCAGAACACACAAAGTGATTTTTATATGACAGATTGAATTGGCAGCAATCGCCAAAGCCATCCTTGGAGTTTCACAAGCACATCTGGCCTGGGTCCAGCAGAGCCCTTCCTGGCCATCTTCCCGACTACGACCAAATTTAACTCTCTCATTCGCTCCCCTGGGAGGACCAGCCCCTCACTCACTCACGGTTAAGCAGCGGCAGCCCGTCACAGGCCACAGGCAGCCCCCCAGGAAGGGGCCCTCCCCAGCAGAAGGGCTTGCTGTCTGGGCAGGAGCACCCCGCACCTTCCCCTGAGCACCCCGCAAGCCACCCCCTGCTCCCCAGGCACAGCAGCGGGTTTAGGTGCACCACCACGAAGAGCTCCCTTCATGGGAGATCCAATCTCCTGAAAATTAGCCCCAGCTGTGAGAGCTCAGCATTTTTTTTTTTGAGCAAAATCTGGCTTCAAGCTTTATATCAAAAGATACAGTAAAATTCAGGAGAGCCAGACTTCACACCCTGCAGAGAACAGGAATAGATCATAGCCCCACAGCCTCGCTATAACCAGTTATATCAGATCCCTTAGGGCTGCTCCCTTCTACCGTGCTCTAGTTAACTCTTTTATGGGTTACGGAAGCAAGGTACAGAGGCGGGAAGAGGGGAGCAGAGAGAAAATCTATTTAAATCCCTCCGGTTGCTTGAGCTTCTCAGGCACGATATTGTAAGGAAGGTAACTCTCAGTATTCGCTGAGTGCAGACAACTTATCTAACACGCCTGCCTGATTACTGTTCAGCAGTGCTTAAAAACTGAATTAATAAGTTTAAATAAAGATAATTATTTTTAAAGGAATACATCTCAGGACCACAAATGGAGATCACTGCCCAATGTGACTATGTACTAGGGGTGGGATTTTTGCAATGCCCATATAATGTAGGGACAAAGGTCCCAGTGGGAAGCAATTAAGACTCTGCTCCTAAATCTACAGACTATTGGCAGAACTTCACCTTGTACAGAGAGACAGAGGTGGCGTTCTGCCCAGGGACCTCACATTCAAAGACATGGCAGCAATATTTGATGGGAACACAGCATTAACTGACTATTACAACGTTCATCAATTCCTCTATTTATATTGTGCTGTCTTCTGGAAAGAAACATCCTGTGCCATATCCAAAATGCAACCAGAAAACTCATGTCCTCCAACAGGACATACAATTGTGAAAGAACTTGTTTACAAGGGCATATTCAAGGTCGACTTGGAGTAAGGCTGTACAGGTGAAGCAGGTCGAAGTGGGAAATCAAACTAACCAGCTTCCCAAAACACACCCACGTCCTCATTTTTTAATCTGGAACAATACAAGGAGAAGGCAACCAGCCGCCCCTGCTTGCCTAAACCTGGGAGGGGCAGGCAGCAAGACAGACCCCGCACGGAGGGTAGACATAGCAGGGAGCAGTGCTTTCCTCCGCCGAAGAGCGGGCTGCCTCCCCGTACCGGCTGCGCTGCCGCAGACCTGCTGAAAGCAGAGACTTGTGTGGAGCTTCCGCAATTAAGAGCAGCTGAGGGCCTGCTCGGAGGACAGCTGACCACAAAGGCCAACAACTTCAAAAGCTGGAGTTGGATGCCAAAAATCCATTCTGAGGCACTTAAGTGGACTAATTTTTCCCGGTCCTGCAGCTCCCATTGACTCAAAACCCTCATCCAAGAGTCCTCACGATATCAACCCAATTAAAATCTATAAATCTGAGAGAGCAAAAGCAGTAGGCAAAATTTAGTAAGTACCTTTGACTGTTGTCATATTTGCACACAGCTGCAGTTGCTGCCCGAAGCGTCGCCAGCTCCGGGCGCTGCAGGCACAAGGGCAGACGTTCCCACCGGCCAACCTCGAGCGCTTGCCGAGGGCGAGCACCAAACGGCTTGTAGAAGCTCTAGTTCGACCAAGAGCTGCTGCCTACTAGCCAGGTGGGCTGCCCAAGCCCAGGAAGCCACATTGCCACACCACGGCTGTCAGCTAGGAGCCAAAACGCGGGTCCTGCACAGGCCTCCTCCATCGGCAGGCGTTGCTGCTGGACAAACTGTCACAGGGCAAGGCATCAACCGACTTGCGGAGGACACGCTCTTATCCTACAGGCAAAAACTCTTCCTTCTGTGCTCCACACTTACCTCTACAGTTAAGGGAGCACGCACAGGCGGTTGGACTGTTCAGCCAGCCGTACCTTTTAGCATGCAAGCAGCTTGCTCCGTCAATATGCCCCAAAGCACGTGGTTCTGCAGCTAGAATGGCTTTTATGGTGCTGTCAACGGACCTTTCTGTAAGCATGCCCTTACAAAAAGGAGAGGGAAGAAATGTAATTGGAGGTTTAACACAGTGTTTAACAAAAACCAATAGCACAGTCCAATTCGGAGACTAAGAGAAGTGCACATTCTGTAAGAGTTAATAAATTCTTCCAGCTCCAAACACTGAGGTCACTCCAAGAAAAACCTTATTGCCTCTACAGTACAGAAAGCAGACATAATTTAAACACTTCTAAGTTAGTATCAACTAATTTTTCATTATAACCCTGCCAAATCAGTGATGAGAGTTCTCTCGTAAGATTCTAGATAATGTTCTGCTAAAACAAGAAAAATTCACAGGAAGGGAAAAGAAATGTGTAAAGCAATTTACCTCCCTCCCAACATACTCCAGATGATTTCTCTGAAAAGAACAAATGGAAAACTTTAACCCTTAGCCTTGATTAATTTCATCTACATAATATAGACGCACATGGCAATCAGTTACTGATGAGCAAGTTTTACTTCATCTGCTGAGTCAAGCTAATGTCTATGCAACACGCTGCTTGGCTTTTTCGTAAGGGTGATCTTTTCCTCTGATGCGAGGCCTCTGAAATCCTGCAGAATGTCCAGATTTGCTTATTACTGCTGTTGAAATACTTTCACAATTTTATGAAATGCTGCATTTTCTTTTATCCTCTTTCCCCCCACACAAATGGGTTGGTGAATTGCAAGAATTACAGTACTCCCACCTTCATCTCACAAAAGAAAGATGTTTCCCTTGCCAGGGACGGAACCCACCAGCCATTATGAAAGCAACATAGTTGTCGCTCTAAAGCAGATCAAATAACCCTTGACTAGGAATAAAAGGGCCCCTGAGGAGTGGCATCGAGAATGAAGAGTGGAAGCAAGACAAGAGAAAACATTCATACTTTTTCCAAAGGAAGGCAGCACCTCGCAGCTACAAGCGCTTGTCTCCCTTGTGTGATGTTTACTCACTTATTGACCACAGGGCAAGTCATTTCAGTCTCCATAGGGCTGATGTATCAAAGAGTCTTGGGAGAAACTCCGCTGGAGTCTGCAGGGCTCAGCGTTTAAGCATACATTTTAACTCTCACCGTTTGTGGAAGCCTCATTAGGTTGCGTACGTTGCACAACCCAGTGCTATGTGCCTTGATTTCCACAAAAAGAACAAAAAAAAAAAAAATCCCCACAGCTCACTGGAGCCTGTGAGGCTTCACTCATTAAATGTCTAACCCGCTGAAAGTCTGATTTGAAGATGCCGGAATAGTGCAAGATATTGTAACTGACATTATTGTTATTAAAGGAAGAATAAAAAAAATATTATTCCTAGCTAGGAAGGTCATACCAAACTACCAAGCAAGAGATAAATCAGCCAAGGTCTCCAAAAAAAGACATTATTTCTCCTTTACTCCAACATCTTAATGTGCATGACTTTTTTTGTGCTGGAAATATATTTCTATAAATCCTCCTCTACAGAAAGCTTTGCTTTCAGAAGGGGAAAAGTAGCAGATAAAATACTACCCATCAAAATGAACTCAAGTCTCTAGTAACATAACTAAATGTGTAATGTTACAGATGTTTTATAGCCAGGATGTCGGATCCATTTAGATCATTTTTACAAACCCAGCAAGAAATATCCCCCAACACTGGAAACCATGCTAACAGGTCTGGGACCAATTGTTTATCCAAACAAAAATGCCGTCAGGGAACAACAATAACTACCGACCAAAACTTGAAGGGCTCATTTCTCAGCCTTGTACCATCAAGATGAGAGACAGAGTAGGACGCCAGGCTGGAAGAGGAGCCAGCATTAAGAGACAGTGGCAGGAAAGGGGATAAGTGTGGGAAAAATAAAAATAGCAAAGGAGTAGGGGTGGGCTACCAGTAAAAACCAAATGAAAGCAGTAAGGACTGAGGGCAATTGCTACGCCCCTGAGAGGAAGAGCACGTGTGTGCCGCAGGAGCTCTCCCCCGCCTCCACGCACAGCCGTTTCCATTTCCAGGCTCTGCGTCCCCCGAGGGCACCGCGGAGCAACCGTTCCGTGGCTGACAGGAGACCAAACCGATGCATCCCCCGCGTGTCCTCAGAGCTCCTCTTCCCAGGCCGGCCATCACCACCGCGCCGTGCCGCAGGGCCGGCAGCCCCCGCGCCGGTGGGTGAACCCCCGGGAGCAAGAGCGATGCTCCGGCTCCGGCAGCACCAGCCAGGCCCTCCTTCCTAAGACCACCCCGCAACTCTCCTAACGCTTTCGGGTGCCAACCGCGCCTCATCTGGTGGCAAACACAGTATCACCAGTGTGCTGGAACGGCCTCGTCTGGCACCGGTGCAGACTCTGCTTGTGAAGGGCTTTCATTCCCGCAGGGTCAGCGGCTCCTGCTGCTCCCCCTCGGAGGACCCGGACCTCCTCCACACCGGCGGACCCCACAGCCAGCACGCCCCAAAAGAACTAGATGCAAAAAGTAGTCCTCTTCCAGCAGATCCAACCCCAGCTGCTGCCAAGGAAAACCAAAGAAAAATGATCTGCTTGATCTGCCTCAAACTTCATGTAGCCGCTGTTGTACGACAGCGGCGGAATCAAGATGGCTCATTTATCCGCAGCACGTTGAACCCTGGAGCTAACGTACTTCTACGTTCATTACAGTAAGGAAACCAACGGCCCACTGCCCTTCTACTACTATCACCACGAAAGCAAACAGATCGCTGGTGTCTACACCCGTAAGCTCTGCCGAGACCAAGCGTGCAGACACAACGTGAAACCACTGCTACGCGCCGCCAGCGCGCCCGCCAACACCGGCACCGCAGCAAGGACGGACTCTGGCAGGGCTGCGAGGGGTTGTACCGCACAGCTGCCTCTGGCCGAACGCAAACCCACCATCCACCTCCAACACGTGCCCGGGTACGCACGTGGAAATCATTAGTGCGCCGCATTAATAGCTATTACATTACACGCACACACATCGTCTGCGCACACGCTGCCCGCCCAGGCTGACGGCACGCTTTGACTGACGTACAGTTTTACTTTCAAAGCCCATTAGCAAGTGGTACCCAACACCGAAAGATTTATTACCCAGAATGATAACTGCCTCATGCTGCTTTGTTTGTTAATTGTGACTAACTTTGCCTTCAGAAGAGTAGGAGCCTAATAAATCAGTTATCTCCAGGAAGAATTTATTTAAAGCTGTTAACATTGTAAACCCGAGTACTTGGCAAGAGATTCTGTGAAAAAGGATGTGTTTATACATTGGTATTTGGATGGCAGAAAACACAGCGTGACTCAGCACCCAGACTTTAACGAGACCATCTTTAAGCAAGACCTCGATGGCTTCAGGCAGACTTCTGTCCCCCAGAACAGGCCAACTCTCGTGCTCGTTTCTCCCCTCCCGCGCGGGTCTGTGCCGGGACAACCAGAACCGTGCACCACCGGCCCTGGATTCACAGCACGCCAACTCCCCACAGCAGCTCAGGGGACTTGGAAAAGCAAGAGGGAACTAAGCCCGGCCCAACTTCAGGCACACGTAACTAAGCTCGGGCTCACCCTCAGCCCCCCAGCAGACAGAGTGAGGCACGCTGCCAGGCCCTGTGCTTCTAACCAGGTTGCAACCATGGTACAATTGATCCTCAGGACAGNGGACGCCAGGCTGGAAGAGGAGCCAGCATTAAGAGACAGTGGCAGGAAAGGGGATAAGTGTGGGAAAAATAAAAATAGCAAAGGAGTAGGGGTGGGCTACCAGTAAAAACCAAATGAAAGCAGTAAGGACTGAGGGCAATTGCTACGCCCCTGAGAGGAAGAGCACGTGTGTGCCGCAGGAGCTCTCCCCCGCCTCCACGCACAGCCGTTTCCATTTCCAGGCTCTGCGTCCCCCGAGGGCACCGCGGAGCAACCGTTCCGTGGCTGACAGGAGACCAAACCGATGCATCCCCCGCGTGTCCTCAGAGCTCCTCTTCCCAGGCCGGCCATCACCACCGCGCCGTGCCGCAGGGCCGGCAGCCCCCGCGCCGGTGGGTGAACCCCCGGGAGCAAGAGCGATGCTCCGGCTCCGGCAGCACCAGCCAGGCCCTCCTTCCTAAGACCACCCCGCAACTCTCCTAACGCTTTCGGGTGCCAACCGCGCCTCATCTGGTGGCAAACACAGTATCACCAGTGTGCTGGAACGGCCTCGTCTGGCACCGGTGCAGACTCTGCTTGTGAAGGGCTTTCATTCCCGCAGGGTCAGCGGCTCCTGCTGCTCCCCCTCGGAGGACCCGGACCTCCTCCACACCGGCGGACCCCACAGCCAGCACGCCCCAAAAGAACTAGATGCAAAAAGTAGTCCTCTTCCAGCAGATCCAACCCCAGCTGCTGCCAAGGAAAACCAAAGAAAAATGATCTGCTTGATCTGCCTCAAACTTCATGTAGCCGCTGTTGTACGACAGCGGCGGAATCAAGATGGCTCATTTATCCGCAGCACGTTGAACCCTGGAGCTAACGTACTTCTACGTTCATTACAGTAAGGAAACCAACGGCCCACTGCCCTTCTACTACTATCACCACGAAAGCAAACAGATCGCTGGTGTCTACACCCGTAAGCTCTGCCGAGACCAAGCGTGCAGACACAACGTGAAACCACTGCTACGCGCCGCCAGCGCGCCCGCCAACACCGGCACCGCAGCAAGGACGGACTCTGGCAGGGCTGCGAGGGGTTGTACCGCACAGCTGCCTCTGGCCGAACGCAAACCCACCATCCACCTCCAACACGTGCCCGGGTACGCACGTGGAAATCATTAGTGCGCCGCATTAATAGCTATTACATTACACGCACACACATCGTCTGCGCACACGCTGCCCGCCCAGGCTGACGGCACGCTTTGACTGACGTACAGTTTTACTTTCAAAGCCCATTAGCAAGTGGTACCCAACACCGAAAGATTTATTACCCAGAATGATAACTGCCTCATGCTGCTTTGTTTGTTAATTGTGACTAACTTTGCCTTCAGAAGAGTAGGAGCCTAATAAATCAGTTATCTCCAGGAAGAATTTATTTAAAGCTGTTAACATTGTAAACCCGAGTACTTGGCAAGAGATTCTGTGAAAAAGGATGTGTTTATACATTGGTATTTGGATGGCAGAAAACACAGCGTGACTCAGCACCCAGACTTTAACGAGACCATCTTTAAGCAAGACCTCGATGGCTTCAGGCAGACTTCTGTCCCCCAGAACAGGCCAACTCTCGTGCTCGTTTCTCACCTCCCACGCGGGGCTGTGCCGGGACAACCAGAACCGTGCACCACCGGCCCTGGATTCACAGCACGCCAACTCCCCACAGCAGCTCAGGGGTCTTGGAAAAGCAAGAGGGAACTAAGCCCGGCCCAACTTCAGGCACACGTAACTAAGCTCGGGCTCACCCTCAGCCCCCCAGCAGACAGAGTGAGGCACGCTGCCAGGCCCTGTGCTTCTAACCAGGTTGCAACCATGGTACAATTGATCCTCAGGACAGTTCCCTACCCAAAGTGAGGGTGTGGGGAAAAGAAATGCATGACATGGAAGTGGAGGCTCCAGGACAGGAGGCAGAGAGCCAGCAAACCACACCAGAGCTCACAGAGACTCCCTGCTCCCTCTTGGCCATGTGTGCAAACCATCTGAACATCTCACCAGGCAACACCTCCAGCTCTGAGCCTGCCCGACCCCAGGGGCTCTCACTTCAGAGACACGCTCGCCCACCCTCCGCTAAGACCGGCAAGAATGAACTCCCTGCAAATCATGACATCCAAACCACAGGTATTTTTGCACTGCGCCTCTCCCTGTTCTTAAACACGAGGCTCCCCTTGCTCCAGCACTCACAAAATTTGGCACAGATAGTGGATCAAAAGAAAATTGTTGTCATATTGACAGTCCTGTCATTTCTTTTTCTTCCTAATGCTGCAAGACCTGCAGAGCTCAAAGAAATCACTGAATTGTGGCACTTTGGTCACCAGCTTAGCCTCCTACCTACTGGAGGATAAGCAGAGAGGCTCTGGCTTCTTCCTTCCCCAGCAAGGCTCAGAAGCCAGTGCTGAGCTGTACAGGTGCCTAACTGGCTCCCAGAGCAACGGCTGCTACAGCGAAGGGACTCGGTCTTACCCGACCTATAATACCAATAGGTCTCTAATAATAATGATGTTACTGAAGATAAGCAACTGGCTGGAAATACACTCCTTCCCCATCTTTCCCCATACAAGAACTCCGCCAGTATCAAAGCCTATCACAGCTCAATACACTTACAGACTTGAAAGTACCTAGATCATTACAACACTGCCAAAAATCTCACATAAAAAGGCCAAGTCACTGAGAGGACTGGATTTCCAGGTCTGGCAGGACATGAAAAGCTGGGACAACTTCCCATGAACAGCCACTTGTGTAGTTCGACTCAGGCCAGATCTGAACGCCATTAACATTTGCCTCCTGCCTGATACATGAGGACTGAGCTGAAGACCTCTGAAGCTCGCTCCTGCAATTTGAGCTTCAACTATTGCAGGAGAAGAGATATTCGGAGGATACAGGACCGGGAGGAAAGCAGCAACACCCTTGCCAGCAGGTCACCTGTGAAGAGACAGGTGAGCTGCTGCCACGGGAGAAACCTACGCCAGCTTGTAGTCCCAAACTGCACACAAACTGAACGCCGCCGCCTGCCTATCTGCAGGGTGCTGGGGATTTCATTCCTCCCACGGAATCCCAAGGTCCGTAACTACGCTGGAAATTTTAACGTAAGACTAGAAGCACCATGCCTCGACTTGTGTGGCTGGCCACAGGGCTAAAGATCGCTCCCCAATGTTCCTGAGAAATAACCTATGAACCATGGGAGCATCTATAAGCCACACATGGCTCCATACAACAAAATAGTCTATACCAACTGACAGCAAAATCCTTCAGAGGTTTACATCCCACCTCTCCAGCCTCGTATCTTTAAAGTGACACGAAGTATGTAAATGAGATGTCCAGACTGAATTAATGCATGGGAAATGTCTTCCTTTGACATGAAGGCTATCATCATCAAAATAAGGAGGTCATCACAAGCTGCACCCACAGCCACACAAAGCTAGCAGGAAGTCAGGATCAATTTGCTCCCGTCCTCCAAGAGAACTCACAGCCCTAATGCAAGGCCCAAGAACTCTATGGCAGCCAGACACCTTTCTTGTCTCTTTTTGATAGTGATTTGCTACCCGTTTTTATGAACCGCGGTCTGCCAGTCTTTCCAGCTCCAAAGTTCTGCCCTGAAGGCAAATACGCTGCCAGCTGTGGCAAGGTTTTGATGGATTTTCTCCAGGAAGAAGGGGAGAGAAGAAAGCAAAGGGGTTGCAGGTTTGAAAATTTCAGGTTATACATTCAGCTCAAGTTCAGCAATCCTTCATCCATTGTTAAATCACAGACCACATGCTGAGAGTTAAAGACTTATATAGGACTCCAGGGACTAATCGAGGAATGATTTCAGCTTCTAACTGTGCTCTAACCAGGCACTTAGGATGCAAAGCACAAGTTTGTGATACTATTGTACACTGCATCAAAATGACTTTTTGATACATTTCTGCAAATAACTAATAAGGAAAAAAACCCATCACCCCAGCATTTAACATAACTCTTCCCCTCCGTCCCCCATCCTTATATTCACATTTGTGACAAACAGCCTCTGTCTTCAATTAGGTCTACTTTATGCATGCACGAAGCCCCCAAAATATGAAAGAGATTTTATGCAACACCAGATTATCTAATGTGCACATATTTTGCAAAAGAGCACTTTTAAAATACCTAGTCACAGAGAAGGAAGAAAAAAACCCATTCCATTCAGTAAGAGAGAAAGGGGAAAAAAAACCACATAAAAGCTGCAAAAAAGAAGCCGAATGCATTTTTATATTAAGCAATCAAGCGCTGTCACACACTGAAAACACAAAGCATTGGAAGTTTAAGTGGGCATACACTAAGGGCCTTACCATGGGACACACTTTTTCAGCAATACAGAAAGCACTCCCTTATCAACGTAGCACAGTAAGAAGCAGGATCTCTGCCTATTTTAAAAAAACCCAGAGAAATAACTTCTCTTGACAGCCTGACAGCTGACATTCTTAACTGAAAAAGCTATGTGCCAAGAATTATCAGGCCTGGCTTTTCTCTCCCTGATAGATGACAGAGCAAAAAACAACAACGGCCACACACATCTCATAAATCACAACTTTTATTGAATGCCTCGCCACATAATAGCAACAGTCAAACTGAATAAAGACGCTTTTCAGTGCTCATCTGTAAAATACTGGGGGAGAACAGAGATCATTTCTAGCACTAACAGCCTATCCCAGATAGAACAGGTATTAATATCAGTGTTGCTGTATTTCTTATGGAGTTACCTGAAGAGTTTGGAGGGGTTTTTAATCTTTCATTGTTTTTTCTAAGAAGCACAAAACAAAAAGAGAAAAACAGAAATTAAGTGCATGAGGGACAGAGGTAGAAGGAAAGACCAAAGGCTCTGAATAGGTAAACAGCGTAAGTCCTACTGCTGACAGTAATGCCTGTACTGAGAAATAAAATCTGGCCTTCAGGATAAAGTCAGTCCACAAAGACAGAACCACTTGTTGCAGAAACTGCTATCACTGCCTGGGTTTTTCTCTCTGAAGCCCAAAGAATCTGCCTACAGATTTTCAAGAACTGAAGAGACGGGTGAACAGAGAATATCTGCATGCTAGATTAGGAGAAAGCAAAGGTGGCAGCCCCAATCAAGAAAAATTAGCATGGTCTCCCAAGTCAATTAACTGGGAGGAAGACTGAAATGACAGTAAAAGGAGTGGGACTGCAGATGAATACTAGATGGACTAGGAAAGGGGAGGAGGGAAGCAAAGGGTAATTTCCTAAAATAGAAAGTTTATCTGGCAGGTCCTGATTTAAGAGCAGCCCCCTGACTACAGCACCAGCCTGCAAAAGCAAAGTCCTTCTGACATGATCTGTCAGGGCATCACCCAAGTGAAACAGCTCTCTAGGACCAGTGCTGTACCTCAGAAAGCAACAAAGAAACACATCTCCCCATCCCAAAAGGGAATTTCTGGGCACTCTCGAAGACAAGAAGCTTAATTAATGCCCCTTTATAGAAAGATATGGACTAGAGCAGGTCAAATTTCTTTCCAGCAAAGTCCTGTGGGCTTGGGTTGTTTTCCAGTTTTGATGTTTTCTTTTTTCCAGGAAAAAAAGCCATTCTTTACAAGAAACTTTGTGGGAAAGCAACAATAAAAGAAAATCCCATCATGTTTTGAAGAAGGAAAAAGGGAAGAGGATGATTAACTTCTGCAACCAACTGCAGGTTAAATACATTCCAGCTTTGGGATCTTCCCTGCAGACGACAGCTGAGCAGCATCTCGACAGGCACCATCTGAAGGAGGACAACTCACCAAACAAGATTAAGGAGATAGTTAAACCTAACTCCGCTTCAAAAGCGAGGTACATTGGCTACAGTAGCCCTTTACAACATGCACAAAATAAGTTCCAGTTTAAAGATATGAAATATTGGTGGTGAGGTTTTTTATTACATTTTAATATCAGCTATGAAACGTCCGTTCCTAAAGCAGTTCCATTTTGCTCTCTGACGACAGTTTGAGTCTTAAGTTTCCACATTTGATGGTGAAAGTAGCTTATCAGAAACCACAAAGACCAACTTTAATACCCAGTACACTGCCCCTCTAGGGACATCGAGTGTAAAACCTGGTAACTATATTAACTACCAGCAAAAACACCCAGCAACAAATGACCGTAGTGACACTAGCACAGTCCGATCGTTCTGGACATAGCCCAGATGATACATTAGTGACAGCACTAATACCTGCTTTGTTCCCTTTTCAGCAGCCCCGCTAGACTCCCCAGGAGAGCTGTGCTCCTGCTTCGGCTCTCGGGCGCGGGGACGACTGCGACATTAACGTCAGGCTGCATTTCACAGACAGGACGCTACACCGTGAATTCCTATTGCATGCAGAGGATGAAAACGTTTTATATCCCTCTCTAATAAAACACGTGCTGTAACTTTCACGGCAAGGGGATTGTGCTTTGCCACTGGCTGAACCAACGAGCACTTGGATTTGTTGAGTCACCTCCAACTGCATAAATTCCACTGTCAGTGACTGGTTCCATTAAGCTAATAACAATAATATTTTCTCCTTTTATCTGAAATAGTGAAGTCTCAATAGTACCTTTCATCTGAATAGTTTAGAGGCACTTAACTTTTTGATTTCAAGAAAATCCTAAAAACGCATTTTAATCTCCCTCGTAATAGAAAATTTCTAATACAATCTTTCCAGCACATAAACCAAAGAAACCAGAGGGGCATTTGTATATTAAATCAATTACCAGAACTTCCCTTCCCTTCACCCAAGCTAATTAAAATTTCATGTGATCCATACCAATAATAGTATAGACTATCACAGCTGGTGTTTTCAAAGTCAAATAACAAAATAAAAATACAAGGGGATCTTGGTCCACAACCCTACTGCTACAAGACAAAAATAGACAACCAGCTCTTACTGAAATTCAAGTCAGTGCAAGTTTGACACCTAACTCCTTTGAAACTTTAAACTTGAGCAGAATTTCAGAGTGCCTCAAACCACTAGAGCCCATGATTCCCACCACAACAAGGAGCCTCCGAGGACCCATGGCCAGGTTTATGCAAGTAATCCTGGCTCCAGGACTCTCCAGTCTTGTTTCTTTCTTGTATCAGC
Organism: Pelecanoides urinatrix; assembly: GCA_013400755.1. NCBI lineage: Eukaryota > Metazoa > Chordata > Aves > Procellariiformes > Procellariidae > Pelecanoides > Pelecanoides urinatrix. Next base: position 742,090 of record VZTQ01009260.1, read on the forward strand.
ATTTAAGTGGCTGTAACACACACAAGCACAAAATATTTTCTAGTAAGTGAAAGCCTGACAGAAGAGTCTGCTCAAGACTTTGCAGAAACGACAAGCATCAGCTCAGGCAGAAGATCACTGAGGTCTACCTGTCTTCTCTTCCTTACTGGTAAGTCGACAGAGGCACATCCCTTTGACATTTGCGAGGGTCTGGCACGCTCGCTGAAACCCAATGACTTGTATTACAGTACCACGGGATCAATCAGGCTTATAAAGTGACAAGGTTACTTCAACGGGAGGAGGAAACACAAGGTCAGAGGTGGCCATGACAAAGGACCAGCCCTCGCGGGTCAGCAACGGGACGGATGCTGCTCCCTCGGTGCTCAGCCTTCTCTCCGTCACCAGGTATTTTTCTGACGCATTAGCACTGTCATGCAACTCAGGGAGGAATACGCTGAGCACCAAGTGACACTGGCAAGGCGGTATCTGTTATCCACAATTCACCAGTGGTCACCAGTAAGAAGAAAGCCTTAGGCTTGACAAAGTCAGCTGTCTTCCAGTTTGTATGAAAATGTTTACAAAGCAACCAAGCACCAACCATTCACCAAGTCCACGAGGTTTGAGGGCTTAGAAAGACATGAGCTGAACCTGCAGGAGAGCAGATGCAACTTAGAGATGAGGGAAAACTTGTTAAACTGTAAGATTACTTGGAGAGACTGGGAGACCATTTCAAGCCTCCGAGATCAAGCCATACAAATACCTATGGGTTTGATGTTGTTGTAACTGATCTTACCTTTTCTGTAACTTCTGAAACAAGCTTCCAGCACAAGATGAGGCAGGACATGAGGGAGACAGCAGCAGGAGCTATGAGAAGGCTGTGCACCCACCGGGTGCTCTGCAGCTCCAGCCGTGACTTCCCACAGATTGGGCTCAAGAAACCTGGTTAGCGCAAAGCGGGTCCCCACAGGCTGCATGTCCCTGCTGCCCCCCTTGGAAGCCCAGCACAAGCAGTAGCCCACGGGCAAGTGGGGGCAATCACTTCCAGGAAATCCCAAACCTCCTGCACAACAGACCGCTCTCCCCTTGCAGTTTGCCAGGCTTTCCGCACGGGATAACCCAACACGTTATTACGACTCCTCACCACCTGACTCGTACAACCTGGCGATAAGCAAACGGTGGACATCTGGCTTCACTCCTCATGTATTTGTCAGGCTTCAACAGGGAGCACAAAGAACCACTTGTTTGGTTTTTTCCTGCACCCCGGCTTTATTTGGTGCGTGTCCATCCCATGGTGACTTCTGCAAGCTGCCCGGAGAGTCTTCAGCTGGGACGCTGAACCAACTCTGTGTTTTTCAAACCAGAAGCCCTGACCTCAAATTTTATTAAGTGCAAAACCTTTCTGCATCTGTTTCCAGTATTATCTTTTTTGAGAGAACAGACTCAGCATATGTTCCTGAGCCTTTTGCCCACACAGTGGGTGGGTGTTGCAGCAAACTTCTAAGCAAGATGGCTACCAAATGTGTCTAAATACCTAAGGTGAGGGTTGGTTTGTTTGTTCGTTTTGTTAAGTTCAGGATTAATAGAATTAGGCCGCTACCAAAGTTAATGAAACAACTTCCAGGCTAAACCTGAGCCCAAGTTCCCAAGCGAGCTCATCTTTACATCAGTCCCAGAGTTACAAGGTGGCACACATTCCTCTCCATGACTTGTTCCAGCACCCTGACATTGTCAAGGCAGCACAAACACGGTGACCACGCTGCACCCCAGCATTTGCTGCCTTCCAGCTGCACAGCAGAAACAATTCATGAGAGTTATGCCACACACTGGAAGATTTGCAAAGAGAAACATTGTGAGAAGTGCTTTTATTTCTTTCGGAAGAAGTGTAAGGCGGCAAAGGGAGGGGGTGGGGATTTTGTTTCCAATATCCATCTGCTCCTGCTGCTGTTCTGCATGTAAAATCACACTTCTGAATTTGTGACATCCTGCCTGGTTGCTGTGGAAATAGCTATGCCGTCACCAGCAAAGGCCAGTCCCTTCAGTTTGGGAAGGAGCAGCAACAAAGATAATGTGTTCACTTAAGTGTTGCTCTTAAACAACCAACCAGCCAACAAGCCTAGATAAGGGGAAAAAAATTAAGAGAGAAAATGACAACCAGAGCAGATTTGCCTCTAAACCAAATGTTTTCTAAGTTTCCCAGGAAGCCATTAGCATTTCTTTAATTTCCAGTGTATTTTCTTTGTTCCATTAAAAACTACAAAATCCACCATTAATGAAAATCCAAAAATGTCTCTGTTCACTAAGCGTGGAGCCATAAACATCAGCATGTATTGTATTATTTCTAATCTGCTTCATGGGAAGGAGACATATATTTGTTTAAAGTGCTGCATCATTCTTTCTAGACAAGGGCCCCATTACCACCAGACTATACTTATTTGCAAGTCAAATTATGATGCCACTATTTGAATACATTTTCAAGCCCCAAAAAACCAAGCCAGTAGTTTAGGCTATCCACAGCTAACTCAATCTGACAACCATAGCATTGATGCCTGCCAGTGCTGATGGACTGGTTGGATATATTTAGGCACAGGAGGGGAGAAAGGGGGAAGGGAGCAGTCGAGTTACTGAATTCAAGTATACTGCTAGTGACCAAAAGTAACAAGCACTGATTCAGCTACATCACTCAGAACGGATTCGGCTCTATCACGTAGAATCTGGCTAATGGAGAATTTACTACCACAAGGGCAATGCCAAAAAAGACACATAACACATTCAGAAGAGCAATTAGGGAATCTGCGCCCTGGGTTTACAACATACACAATGAAATGGTCATTTCCCTCTTCCATCCATCTTCTAATGTTGTCTAAATGAAGAAGAAAGTATGACATTGGAAAGTCAAAAATTTTCTTCTTTTTTTAGCAAGGGACAAATGGATATTATATATACAGGTGTGTATATACATATATACTACATATATCTATTACGTAGTCTAATGTTCTTCCTCTCTCAACTCCCATCTTGTTCAAAACACTTACTTTGAGAGGGAAAGTGCCACTAGCTTAGGGAAAAGACCCTCTCCAGCATTAAAGGACAACACACAAAGTGTATTTGAAGAGCTGGATTCAATTTTTTCTGCCCCTTTCTGAAGTGCTATGCTAAACCTTGGCAAGAGAAATGTATTTACACATGGAAATCAAAAACACACAGAGACCAAATATCCCTAATATATCTTCGGTTTAAAAAGGAGGCAAACAGGGCCCGTTTGTTTGTTTGTTTTACTAAACTCTACAGGCACCCAGAAGGTCACGGGAAGCTTTTCTCAGGTCTGCTGCAGGACCCCTGGGGATGCGCGCAGGGCTCCCTCACTCCAACACAAAGCGGTGGGGAGCCCTCAGCAACACCCAAGCAAGGAGGCAAACATAAAACCAGCCCAGAACCCGCTAAAAAAAAAAGAGACACATGGCATGTGCAAGTGACAGTGGCAATAAGACATTAGTTACTGTCCTTCCAGGCTTGGTCCCCCAGGTTGACCAGCCTAGTGCTAGAAAGGACTTGTAGAGCAGGGAATCAAACTCTGAAGGATTTGCATTTGCTGATAATGAGGTCCAGAAGTCGTTCGACACCTTTAAGGTATAGTCAGGCAAGCTGAAAAGCTTCTAAAAGCTGAGAGAGATTATTTGACTACCAGCCCCAGCACACAGGGGAGGTCCACAGGAGCTGAGCTCTAAATACCCGAGATTCCAGTTAAGTGCCTTACCAACAACATACCACATCTTTGCCAGAGTGAAAGACAGACAGGGAAAATATAAAACAAACACCTTCTCCATTTAACAGGAAAAATGTGCATTTCTCGATCCAAAAAACACAGGGCAGCTTGTTATGTTTTCAGAACAGTGATGCAGTCTTAAAATCTTAAAGTTTTGTTTAAGAAAAGAGAACCTTTAAACGTAAGCGGAATCAGGCACCAGAACCTTAATTTATCAATTAGACGCCATCTGTGGATTGTGTTCCTTGAAATAATTGTTGAATTTGACAATGCACTGCTGCTTTACAAAGTTTCTGCCAGCCTTGCTACCATTTAATTAAATTTCTGCACTTAACTTTGATTGCACTGAAAGCACTGCTGGTTTCTGCCGATTGAGTCCCTTAGCCACCTGCTGTGTTAGAACTAACCATGTTTCCACAGTTATATCAAAAATTATGGTTTTTATTTTTAGTCTTTGTCTTTTTTCAGTCCTCACCAAAGGGAAAAATAATAATAATAAAACCCCCAGTGATTCTAACGTGCTAAAGCCATAATACCCAATATGTAAAGAAGCAGCAACTTTCATGCCTCCCAACGAAAGCTCGATGCTTCCCTTTTTGTTTTCCACTACGAAACAAGTGTCAGGGCATGACGGCTTAACGTGCTGCGTTTTGCTTAAACAAAACGAGCTTCCTGTGCCTCCTCATTATATTTGTATACATCTACTGTGTTTATATCTCGAGATAAAGGCAAACATACTAGTAATTTACATACATAAATATTGCACACACAAATAAAGATCAAGCTGTCATTCTCTCTCACCCACAGCACAGTTTGGGAAATAGAACTTCAATAATGTCAAATTAGCAGAATGAAGAGCCCTAAAGCCTACAAATACCGTCAAGCATACAACTTGCTGCTGTGAGTAACCCCCCAAAGAGGAGCCAGGCTGTCAGGTCTACCCTTGCTGAGCAGTTAGTACCTCACCCGACGTGTAGGACGAGAGCTCCCCAGCGATGACAGCTCAGGTCATCACAAAAGGCACTCCTTTCTGGATCTGTGCTTGAATATTGTAACTAACAAATGACTTCTGCAACTGCTCTGCTCTCGGGGTGCAATCCTACAGCCACCCCAGGCAGCCCGCGGGCACCGCCTCCTCCAGAGGTAAAAGGTGATTTCAGTGTATTTCATTCCTGTAGGTTCATGCTGGGGGAAAAAAAAATTGTAGGAAATTAATGGTATGCTTGCCCATTTTCTCAGCTATGATGATTGCTGTGTCTCTTTCTTCCCCTTCTAATTTCTTATTTGTGGTATCAACAGGAGGGATAAAACACAACACAAGCACTGAGGCAGGTGGAAACTCAGGTTCTCCTCCCACCCTTCTGACTGTTAAAATGGGAAAAGCGTTTCCTCAGCCCTGATGAAGAAGTTCATGCTAAATTAGTGCATGCTAGATATTTTTAAATCCTTCACTGTAAATGTTGTGGAAGTACAAAAATATATTTTACCTACAAGCGTTAATAAAAAAAAAACAAACAAAAAAACCCAGATTTGATGGCAGAAGAAATTCAAAGCCAGTAAGAACAAGTCAGTGTTTATGTAGGGTCTACAATTTAGGGCATTCTAATAGCATGCCAAGAGGGGTCACAGAAATGAACCAAAGCCTGTTTCTGGGCTCTGCTTGGGCCAAGGAGAGCCAGTCATCTAGATATTTAAATTATTTTAATAATCCTTCGTAGAAGGTTATGAAACATTTATTAGCAACCTGTGGGACTGACTAGCACTGCTCCAAGAAAAATACAGATTTAGGCAATTTCCTAAAGTGTGTATTCTACAACCGGAGAGGCTGGAATAACTCTTTCAAGCCAATATAAAGCATGAATAGGTTTTATGATGCATTTTATAGAAAATTACAATTGCATAATTAAGTCTCAGCAGCAACCGTCCAGTTGCTACCTCTGATTAAGGCCACACAGCTAATTTAGTGCCGAGGGAGGCAGCCGGACTGCCTTCTCCATAGCCTCGGCTCTAACATGGAGGGACCGCGCCGAGGGATGGAGGATGCCTGTGACTCCTTCGGCCCAGGGCTTGCAAAAAGACTTCAGAAAGAGGTTCCAGTAAACGCTACCAGAAGAGGAAGGGAACCATGAGGATTACAGCAAAGTTGTATTTTCTTTTCCACGAGGCTGAGACCATCCTGGATCTCTCCTACCTGTACAGAGGTATATACACAAACCTATTCTTCTCTCCAGCTTCATGGTATCAAAGCCTTTTATCAATCTCAGCAGTGACAGGAGCTATTCTAGCAAAAGCCTTGTTTCCATGACCACAATCTGAATTAATTTGTCATTTTTAATAGCCTCCTATGCCCAAAGTCAGCAAGAGACCAAAGTATTCCTGTAAGAGACGAGGACACAAACCAGCTCAGGGCTAAGACTTGGCACTGGCACGAGTTATGCCTTTCACATCATCCCACGTGGCCAAGGGACTGGCACGGTCGGGGCACAGCAGTTTTTAACAGCTCCCAGTAACAAAGAACACGGTTTGCACTCGGGCCCAGTGGCCTAGAGGTTCTTCCAGTCCTCACGGCCAGGTACCCATTTACATCAAGACTAACCAGGCACAAGCTTTGAGTCTGGTTCTGGGCTGGTGCCGGACGCCCTCCTCTCGACCTGTGCAAAGCAGCCTGCCCTCCCCTGCTGCTGTGCCCTCCCCGGTAACCCACACCACGTCACCTGCCGCCCACCTCTGGTACCACAAGCTCTGCTTCAGACCAGAGCGCGGCATAACAGATCTGCTTTAAACCCCTTGAACTCAGCCAGTTTTATTCTGGTTGGGCAAATTCCTTCAGTTGTGGTAGCACGGTGCCCCTGGGCACTCCGTTTCCACTGCCCGAGCACCAGATCTTGCAGAAGTGTTCAGGGTCAATTACATTACAAGGAGGTATAGGAAAAAAAGACACTTTTCTTGGTCTTCAGTTCTGCCCTAAATTAACTTTTAATGTGGAACAGAATGTCACATTTGCTTCTCCCCATAATCTAAAAATTTCTCCTTATGCAGCAGCAATAAGGAGGGGTCTTAAAAATTAAAAAGACCTGAAAACCACACAAGGGTATATTTCATGGCTATAAAAAAGCATTTAAAACGTACAGTTAAAAAGGTGTTTCAAGTGTTTTCATCAAAGGAGGGCGAAAATGGAAGGCAAATAGGATTTTAAAAAAGCCCATTTTCTTTAAAATCAGCTTCCTGAGTCAGAGCGCGCAGAAACCCTTCTGCTGTTATGAGGATCCTGTATTTAAATCCAGCCAGCGTTGCATCCCATTTGTTTGTGAGACTAACACGGCAATTATCAGCGATGCACTGCTCCTGTGGCACAGCCCTTCCTCCTCTATTCGCCTGCTCCCCGCTCTCGGAGCCAGGCTCCCCTGCCGAAAGCAAGCCCGCGGGCTGCTCAAGGCCTTTCCACAGCAAACAAGACACAGATGCAAAACCAAAACCCTAAAATGAGCTGGAAAGCTCAATCCAGTTATCGAGCACCACCTCACCACAGGCACGCTCCTAACACAAGCCCCTGGACACATCACAGCAGAGCGTTTGTCCCTGTCGCAGCTGCGGGGCCGCGCGTCCAACCCGCCGCCGCACAGGCAGCACGGCCGGCGGGCAAGAAACTTGCTCCTGGCGTTGGGAGCAGGGGGCAGCCCCCGGGCAGCACCCGCACGGAACTCTGCACTCACCAGCACCGCAAACGATAACGATGACGATCGTGAGAATAACAAGAATAACAAGAATAACAAGAATAACAAGAATAACAAGAAAAATAATAATTACAAGAATAACATAATAATAATAAATAATAATAATAAATAATAATAATAAATAATAATAATAACAACAATAACAATAATAATAGCATCAGCATCATCAGCATCAGCATTTTGGTAAGGGAACCGCTCCAGAGCTCTCAGGGAGGGGAGCATTAACAAGGACCCAACACGCCGCTCTGCGCCATCACCATCCGCAGCCCTCGCTGCACAGTCAAAATTTAATCTCACATCTCTTTGCAGACCCATTTTATTTTTAAGTCTATTTCCTAACAGCACAAATCAAGAGTGTTTCAAAACACAAACGGAGTATTTGCTGTTACCAAAGTTAGAACACAGACATGCAAAAGCCACCGAGAGTGCTTGGGAAGGATGCTGTGGGCAGCACCCAGAGCCATTCAGGATTGTGCAGAGGTTTGCTTTGTTCCAGCATGAGGTTCTTTTCTGGCATTACACCACGCTGTAGCTACAAAACACATGGAGAGCAACGAGGATATCCCACCAGCTCTTTCTGAAGGGAAAGCCCAAATTCAAAACGCAATCAGGGAACACTTTTTCAGGGGAGGCTTCAGAAACACTTGCATCTAATGCAACCACGGGTCAGGAGCAGAAACCTCATACCTGGGCTGGCTCCTCTGGGCAGTTCTCAATTTCACAAATTCCAAGAACCCTCCAGCAGGCGCAAAATTAGTGCAAAGCAAAAAAGCTTTATACTGGTACTGCCTGGACACTGCCTCGGTGGGCTCCCCTGCTTTTTTATGCACACTGGCCCACGACAAGATGCAGTCGCATCAATACAGCTCTGCTGCAAAAATGACAAAAAATCCTCCAAGTTTAGACAGGACTCTATCGTCTGCCAACTAGTAGCCGGGAAACAGCAGACTGGAATTTATTCATCTCCCCTCCCAATATCTTTCCCCCTCCAATCTTGATTTTGTTAAAAAACACAGAAGACTAATCAGCATGCTCTGATACCTGGAAGCTTCTATATTCTCAACAAAAAAAACCTCTGGGATCTGCTGGCAAACCTTTACAGCTGGCTATCGCAGGCACTGCCTGCCATGCAGTGAACTTCTAGAGATGCCGTAGTGTTTGCTAAAGGATGAAACATCAAATGACACGTCATGCTGCTACTCAACAGTGCCCTGTAATGTTTCTTCCCTTCTTTTATTATTTTCAGTTAGTGAACCGCAAAGTTTATTTTCCTAAGTTTTTGCAACAACTCTTAAAGTAATACCCTTCAGCTCACCGTTTTTTGATCACATCCTCCAAGCGTCTCAGATCTTTACCACCAAACCTCAAACCAAGATTCCAGCCGTAAATCAAGCAGAGCAAGCTCCGATTTACCTCTCACCTTAAACCAACAGGATATTACAACAAAAATATCCTGGTTTGGTTGCCTGAAGGAAGCAAAACATCCACGTTACAATTAGCTAATACTAGCAGCATATGCAAATCAGCATACGCTACCACATGGACCTTCCCACCCTTAAAGTGAGCAAAGTGCAACTGAGCAGTGCTGAAATGCAAATTACCCGTAAGAGAGTTTGGGGACATGAAGGAAACATAAGGACTTGGAGTCTGGATGCATTCCAACTTGAGTAGTTGCAAACTCAAACAACTCAAGAATGCATATGAGGAAGCTCTTATTAAAAAAAGAATCTGCTCTCTTTAGTTAATAGTGGGAATGATGCAATTACAAGAGGGAGCCAGGATACCCTCAGGCCCCAAATTCTGCTCTAACTACAGAGAAGGGAGAACGGAGGAAGCAGAATTATTCCTGGAGCACTGCGTGGACCAAGTCCAGCAGCCGCTTGGCCCTTCGGCGCAGAAGGGAAGCGACGCTAACGCAGACTTTTCTGTGCTGCAAACAGAAAAGCTCAGTTGTGCTCTTTGATCACGAAGAAACTCCACCAGACAACAGCAATCGGACCCCATAAATCCACACAGCACAGCCCAACGCCACACGGGTGCTCAGAGCTCAGACGCACTAATGTCATTCCAAATGCCTCCTCTACCAGTTAATTGATTTAACGGAAAGTTATCTATGGTTTCAATAAGTTCCACAGCCCAGATTTCTTCATCGGGAAGTGGCTCCCAAACTACCATGTAGGGATGGATTAGGAACGGGAGAGACTATGATGAAATCTCTGCTGCTTTTGAAAGAAATCAGATAAAATTTGCAGCAGAAGGGCTGTCCAAGGAAATGGTGAATCGGGAATACTTCATGCATTAAATATAATGGTAACCATAATTTTTGACCTACACTGAAATTAATTTGCAAATGACTAGTTACACACCAAATGGAAAGATAGGGCCTCAATTGACTGCTAATCTTCACTAAATAATTACATTTACATATAAATGTAAACATACATACAAATCTACATCAATAAAAACCTTTTAACAATACCACTGTAAAGCTCTGTCATTCCTGTTAAAAAGGCAGGACTGAATACTGCAGCACATCTAACACAAACAGTGCAGAGTGACTTCAGCCCAGAGTATCACTCACTGGAGATTTACACGTACTTTTTTTTCCCTTTATAAATCATTTGTGTATTGAGACATGCAGCTAAATCAGCTAAAGCACAGATCTAATTAAAGAACCTGGAAACTGATTACTGAACTATGTAACACATCAAGGGGCTTTTTTTTTTTTTATAAAAGAAAGAGATCTGGCCTGAAATCTTATCAGTCCCACACATGCCAGAATTAGTCCCTGCCTTTGTGTCAGGCGGAAACTATATCTACAAATCATCGAGCAGAACTCATGCTTGAGATGAACAAAATGCAGCTGTCTTAATCTGTTAGATTATATTCTGTGCTTTCCACTATCAGGAGACAAACTGCAGGTGTAGTGCTCTTCAAAGCCAGACACTAAGAACTAAAATAGAAATACAAGTGGTTAAACTGAAAAAAGTTACATGCCCGTTTCTCTAAGCCAGGTGTGAAGATCTGGGAGCCTGTCTGATGGCATGGCAGGAGCACAGACCCAGAGCGCGGCTGTGAAACATCAGAGGTAGCTCACTTGCCTCCCCGCTCTTCTGACTCTCCAGGTTTCACAAAGCTGCAGCAGAGCAGAGGTCTTTTGCCCGTATGCTGCCACGTCCTTGGGTCTAACCTTTGACAGCTCTTACCCTGGGGAAGCGCTAAATAAAGTTCCATTCACACTTGCCTCACCTTAAAAGAAAAGATTTACTTTTTGACCTTAACTGCCCAAACCGCCCGACTTCAAGGACCCCTGATCCCCCACCAATAAACGCCTGGGGAGGGATTTCAGCTGTAACTTCCACTGCAGGCAGCAGGAATGAGGACGCAACCGGACCAAGGGCCGGTCTGACGGCCGGGGGCCAGATGCTGGCGGGGGGCCGGGGGCGCAGAGGTAGGAACCGACGCACAGGAGGTTCGCTCTTCTGCTGCGACCGTCAGCAACTTATTAAAAAGGTAATCGGGAAGATGATCTAGTGGCACCGGCCCCTTCCCCGCGCATCCTGCCTGCAGCGTCGCTGCAGATTTCTTTACGTGTAAGGCGCTTTCCCTCCGGTTCCCGAGGTGCTCAAACTGGGCCACGCCGCCTCGCCGGAGGGGGGGCAGCGGGAAGCGCAGAGACTGGAGCCCACGTCCCGCTTTCACCCACTTTGCAGGGTGAATCACCAAGCGCTGTTCGCTTTTCAGCACCTTCGCACAGCCCCCAGCCTCTACCCAGACAGGCAATTTTCTCTCTCGTTCCCGGGAGCCAAGAGCATCTCAGCCTCTCGCCCAGCACGAGGAGTGGTGGGATATGCCTGCAAGAAGCCTCGGCGACTCCCCCCCGAAGCCCAGCAGCGCCGCAGGCTTTGTAATTTCAGTCAGCGCAGTGTCAGTTCATCCCACGAAGACTTGGCTTACCCAGGTGCCAACCACCCCATTTACCTCTCCAGCAAAGACGCAGCCCCAAGGGGAAAACGCTCAGAACTGCTGTAGATGCTCGAGGCATCTCCAACGAGGACTCAACCAAAAGGCCCTGGGACATTTTTGCTTTAGAATATTAACTACTGAATAATAAATATATTTGACATAGCATCAATTTGTTCCCAAGGACTGGAAATAAATATTAAAGAAATGCTCCTTTCACAGCTCCCTGCAGCCTGTTCCCACCTCCTGCGTCTGTGCTGGAACCACCCACCGGTGACAGATGAGGCTGAGCAGCAGCGTGTGCGAGCCCAGCACCAGAGATCAATAGGATCCAAAGCCCTGCCGGATAAAACCCCTCCTTCATCCTGCCACTGCTCTTAACTACCACACCCGTTCGCTTCTGATCAGGGGAAAAAATGAATGGGTTTATGGCCCCTCTTTTTCTCAATTAGACACTTTTGATTCATCTGTTCTAGGCTGGCTTAGCACAAAAGCTGACGATGATGGCCATTAGGTCAGACACACTTTAACGCCATATACTGCTATTCTAAAACATGTTGATGCTGCTCTGAAGTAACATTTTACACTTACACCCTAATCATTGTTATGGCTTCTGACAGGTTTTAAATACAATAGTATTAACTGCAATTAATTCATTTGAAATTAATGCGGATATTGCAAGCACTTCAGCAAGATCTCCACTGCAATTCACCATTCATTACTGCACCATTATTTTTTAAGTGTTATCCATAAAGCAGGCTGCCAGTGGATTCGCATTTAGGTGACAGAAGTAGGAATATAGAGGAGCAATAAATTAGCACAAAAATGAAGCAGGAGGAGGCAGGAGAATTACCACAGCCCGTTGTCTGAAGTTTTAATATTCCTAATGACTTTATGATTCACAGCATCACAGACCCGCAAGAGCAGGCAGCGGCTGCGCACCCCTGCCCTCCGCAGCCGGGCCCACACCGAGCCCAAAGCCATTACGGGCTCACGCTACTGCTTCAGTGCACTCCCTGCTTCACATCGCTCACTCCAGCTGGCTGGAAGATCAGTCATTAGCAGACAGAAAATAAACAGGTTTTTTCCAACACAGCTATTAAAAAAAGCCAGCATATCCGGAAGGTAAGGCAGAAATAAAACGTATTAGACCATTAAATATGGTGCAGAGCAGCATTCCTCCTTGGGCAAAAAAATATGTCTTTGGTGCAGTTAACAGCCATTTTTAGAGCATTAATGACCTCAGGTGAAAACAAACTGGTCATTAAAGACACATTTTAAGGGGATTAGCTATCATCAGAACACACAAGTTACTTAAACTGAAGTAGTTCCATATGGTTAATTTACAATTTCCAAGGTATTAATCAGCGAACAAATTCTGATGGTTCCTAGATAAAGTGTAAAAGGGAGAGATTCACATGGCTTCCTCGGAGCAATCCTAACTGGAAGTAGCGCTGGCAGAACAGTTTCATTTTTCAATTTGCTGGCTAAACTGAAAACAAAACAGAACCAAAGAAACAGGAGGATAAATTTGCCTATGATTAAACAAACATGTTTTCAGTTTGTTGGCAAAACTTGAAAGAAAAAAAATGAAAAATTTCATTTTGAGTCAATCCACAACATCTTGTTTTAACTCTGAACGGAAATACACTGCAGTTTTTTTTTTTCAGTTTATTTAACCCCTTTTAAACCTTTTGCCTTTTAGGCCCACTTTTAAATAAGGAGAACCCGTAAGAAAAAAAATAGAAGTTTGTTTTAAAAAATATCAACATTGTGGCCTCCAATTTATGTCTAGTCTTTCAAGTTTCTCTTCCTACCCTTCTCTTCCATGTTATGCAGATGCTATTTATGAAAAAAATTCACCCAGGTGCCCTTAGGTGTTTCTGGGTGCCCCAGGAGCAGGATTTTGGTGCCACTGTGGAGATCCAGCCTTCAGCCACCAAGGAATGGCATGCCCACATGGCAAGCCACAGTGAACCACTAACGTATCGTATAAACGCAAAATGTAAGAGTGTTTGTGTACAACCCAGCTAAATAAAACACTCCATCTTGTCTGGGTTAGTACCGAATGCCGAACACCAGGCACACAACTGGAGCAAGCGCCCAGGACTACCACCGCCCGCACCCAGCGTGGAAGGTGCGCTACAGCTGACGGGGGAGAACGTCGTCTCCAGATCCATCAGTCTTCGACCGCAGCCTGAAGAGCCCCTGGCTGACGGTCCAGAAGGGAATGATTTACTAAACAAGCGATAAGGGAGACATGGAGCTGGAAGGATCTTGCACGGAGAGCGCTTCAGCCCCAGCGAGCCTCAGTATCTGCTGCTGCCCAGCTGGCAGATGCCCGACATGCTGATGTGCACAGATGGAGGAGGAAACAGAGGCTGGTGCTGCAGAAGCAGTCTGCAGCCAGCGTTCATGCCTCTGTGTTAGGAAAATTATACTAATAGATAGCTCCCATCCAGACTGATCCCTGAGCAGGGGTGAGCTACGCGGACAGACGGGGACGCTGAACAGCAGAGGTCCAAGGGACACCACTAAGCTATTGCTCTGAGCGATGCTTTGCAATGGACATCACTGCCACACAGATGGGAGTCAGGCCTCAGAGGCCGTCAGTCCTAATCCAGTATTTTAAGACCTGCCACACAGCTTACTGTCACCTACTGACATCTAAAGATAAGATATCTAAGACAGTATCTAAGATAAAGCCTTAAGACACTAAAGGGCATTGAAGTTGTAGTAGAATAAACACACACAAATCTTAAAGCAGGATCACAACTTTAATATTGACTTGACATACCCCTGTAAGCAGCCAAACAAAAACATTGAGAAAAGGCACAGGCCTACCCACCACGAGAAGGGAGAAAGGCACACCTGAAAAGTAAAGAAAAGCAAACTTTTGCTCATTGCAAGACTGAATCCATTTAAATAACAAATACACTGCTAAATAAATACTCCCCAGAACCTAAAGTATTTTTTTTTTTAACAGTGTTCTTTTTATCACTGAAACCTTGGGGGAAATTTTAGAAGTTCACTTAATCCTCATAAAATAACAACTCCACCACACCGTAATATTTTAAGATGATCGTATAGGGCTCTACAGAGCACCAACAACAGGTTTGAGACATCAATTTGTACCACAAAACAATAGCATTATAAAATAAAACACAGTTAAATTCTGTATAGCTGAATCTTTACTGTTTATCTCTAGGTCTAAGAAATACATCTTCCTTCGATGAATTTCCTAGTACCTCCACCCGCTCTAAATCCGTTGCACACGTACAGGACGCAGATCAAAAGGCCATCCAGCGGGCTTGTCCAAAGCAATTGTCCCTCCGCAATTCAAGAGATCCATAAAAAGTTTCTGAAGTTTCAAAGCTTTCAAATTTAAGCGATGCCTTTTCGGCATCCAAGGGAGGGATCTGCCAAGGCAATCAACATCTCCCCAGTGCCTTCACCATCACAGACAGGACTGAAGATGAGCACAAACACGGACCAGAGAAAGCCTCCTGCATGTTTCCAAACCTGTCTTTTATTCCAGTCTGCTCAAGAACTACATTTATTTTAATCTTCTTGCCAAAACGAAAACCAAACAAAAACCCCAACCAACCAAACAACAGCAACAAAACCTTTCCAAGAATGCAGAAAGGCAGAAATCCAAACTCAGTTTAGCTCAAATCTCTGCTTTACTAAGGTCTGAACTAAGTACTTATTTGGGAAAAGAGGGGCTAATCTCTTTCCAAGGTCATTTCAAGGTTTTCATATCAGCGAGAGAAAAATTATTTACATGTGGCAATGCATCCTGTGTAATTGGAAAGGTAAATATGGCTTTAATAATTACAAAAAAAAACCAACAGAGAAATCCCTGTCTCCAAGTGCCTATTTCTGCAGTTAAATGGGAGTACAGGATGTCCATGTCCCAAGAAGGTGTTGTGCCAACATCCCTTAGAGCTACATCAAATATAATTTTGAAACCAATTAGCTCAAAAAGCATCAACACCAAAGCAATGCCTTCCACATTCTAATTACTAGGCCATCCTATTCAATTCTTAATGAGAGAAAAGACAAAGGCAGTATATGTATTAGGGTCTACTTCAAGAATTCTTTTTCTTTTAGCAAACAGATCCTCTTTTGTTCTGGTTAAACACCAATTACTCCATTCTCTCTAACATGCAAATCAGCTGAAAATAGGGCATGATGTATCTCGATCCTGCACCACTACAAGTTTGAATGAAGGGGGAAAATAAAGCAACCCTCTAGGGGCTTTCAATTCCAAGTACTTTGTACTCTGATAAAGCTCTTTTCAAAGAGCTTTTTGTATTATCTACAGCAGTTCCCATAAGCAGCGATTTTGCCATTATGCCAAAAGAAATAGCACATTTAAGGTGTACAATATAAGCAAGGAAAGTAGAAGTAGCCAACACAGCTGTTTACATGTAGCTTGTAGTTGTTACGTCCCCACTGCAAACAGCACAACTCGGAAGCATTATGAGCATTACTACACCTAGGGAAAGAGTTATAACAGAAAGGAAAAATAAATGTAAAGAGTCGGAGCCCAGCTTTACAGTGCATTGCTTTGTACAGCTCGGAGCATCGTGGAAGATGCCGCACGGACGGCCCTGAAAAGGGGAGTCCTTTTTGGTCAGGCAACCACAGCCTTCGCTCTGTCTCCTCGTCACAGCGCCTGGCCTCGCCGCTACTAACCACTCTGCTTATGTTCCACCACAGAAGTTTTAAGATAAGTCTCTGCTATTTTGGAGTCCGTTTGTTTACCACAATCGTCGGCTTCCGCAGAGTTTGCGCTGAACTGCTGATACCTGAAAGCCTCTGCTGGCAGCAGATGGAAGGCTTCGTCTCCTCCAGAGCTGTCGCGTCCAAACCCAACAGCCGTGCCCAGAGGGTCAGCCTGAAGATTTATTTTGGAAACCAAACCGATAACTGTTTTCACATCTTTTGTCATTGCTCTAGTAATTTCTAATTGATAGTTTTCAAGCGTTGCCCTCTCTTCGTAAACACTTTAAGCAGTGTCAATAACAATTTAGGAACTGTTATATACACAGACATGCAAGCATTTCTGTATGGAAAGATATATTTAAAAATGGAAATTTGTAGATCTCTAAGATGACCTGAACCCTATGTTTGCAGTTGAGTTTAGGAGTGCAAACTGTGCCAGACTGCATTACTGAAGTGACCAGGGTATGAGGGTTCAAATTTCTTCCCCTGCAAAACTTCGGTCTCCATTTCGGGAGAAAAAGGGGAAAAGGGTATCCATTTTGTATAACGCATAGTGTGGCGTGTATCACGGGGCAGTGATCGTACCAGATCCCCAGCCTAGGAGGAAGGGGTATAGAAACTTTTGAATGGAAACAACCTCCCCAGATTAAAAGTAAACTAGCACGAGCCGTCTAGAGGGTGACTGCCCTTGCTTAAAACGTCAGAAACATCCTAGAAATCAGAGGCAGAAGGCCAAAGCATCAGAGGAGGAAGCAGTGGCTTTAAGTGATTATCCCATACTACGTCCTTTGTGGTGCAACTTGGTTACACAGAACACAACCACATAACTAAATTTAAAAATGCATTAAAAGGGGAAGAAACATGTCATAAAAAAGTTACTGAAGAGCAAACACACACAAAGCCAACTCATTCCAATCCACTTGGCCTGATTACTTCCATCCGGCTGCCTCAAAAACTCCTGGCTTTCCTCACTGGTCCCTGGTGCACCTTTCCAAATATTAGGTGGTGCAGTTTACCAAAAACAAGGCAGAGCACATACATACAGTAACATACACACAGTAACATGCTTGTAACAAAGTGTATCTACAGATGTGTGTACATGTATCGGAGAGAGATTAATCTACACAAAATTTATGTACTGCCAGCCCTGTAGTCAGTAAGAGGATACAGAATTTCTCAGCTAAGGTCAAGATATCCAGTGAGTGTTTGCACTACAAAAATAATTTTGTAATTGAATATTACATAAAGTTGTAATTGAATTTACAGAATGTAGTATATATTCTTAACATAAATTACATGCACGCTAATACATACATTATATACACACCTCTGCTGTTTTCTTTAATATAGATAGATAAAATACATAAAAATAGCTCATCTCAAGGAGATGGACCCTAGAGTATTTCACATTTATAAATTCAGCCAAAAACCACAGCACATTAGTCTCTTCTGCCAAACATCATAGAAAATCTTCCAAAAAAGTTTTCATCTGTTTTGTTGGCCTTTAATATATTTTTGATTTATGTCATTTTGAAATTTTTTCCCTTCTGTAGCTTAAGAGAAAAAAGCATTCTTCTGATTCCAGATTGAGGATTTCTTTAAAGAAAAACCAAAAGTAATAAATCTGAAATGTCATGCTGCTACTGTATCACACGAGCGAGAAGTATTACAGCATGTGTTGACTATAGCTTCCAAGCAAAAAAATGTATTAAGTAACAGTGTTTTCTTACATTACACATTCTTTTTCTTGCCTGAAGAGTATATTTCTTCAAGTTTTCCCACAGATGTTCTTCATACACCAATATTATACACATGCAGCAAGTTGCTGAAGCTCAGGCTCCCTCCCATCTCCTCCTTTCCCCACGAACAAGTGGTAAAGCTTAGGGGCAAGACGTGGTAATCTTGACTTGGGAAGCACTAACAGCTTTGTTCTCATCTGTTTCATGGTTGCCACAGCCAGAACAAGCTCCCCAGCACGCTCCTCTTTGTACAATTCGTACCTTTTACACGGGAAAGAAACTAAACTGGCACCAATGCTTTTACTTCTTACAAGTACCAAAAAAGCCAGTTTCTTACTGAAAATTATTATGCCAGTCCAAACTCGCACATGTAGGTAGTAATATTCTAAAGCTACCTTACCTTTCTGAACGGGGCAGAGCGTGCTGCTCTAACCAGTACAGTACATCAAGTGGGACAACTTACTCGTCGAGAAAAGACTTGGGACAGTGAGACAAAAACCTGACCAAGTGCATGAGGGGCTCCAACAAAGTTAGTAGAACTACTCTGAGCTTAAGGCAAGGCATCACTTAGACACTTCTGAGTCAGTGCAAACCACACCTTTTCCCTTTTTTTCCCCCCCAAGGGAACAGGCTCTGTTAAGCCACCTCTATCCTGGCAGCAGGGTAATATGGTCAAATGTTGAGTTGTACAAACCGTGTACAAGTATCAGAACTCAACTGCAGCAAAAATCAGCTGTACTAACTATAATACTCTTCTTTGGGGGTCACTATGAAAGGGGAAGGAGAGTAGCCTGAGAGAAGCCTGAAAATGGAGGGGGCGGGAAGAGCAATAAACCATGTAATGTAATAAAAGTGGCAGGCTAGTGAGTACATAGATACCAGGCTTATTTCAGTTTACCACTGAGAACTAAGGATAACTGCAGGGCACTGTAAAACGTTCATTCCTTTGCGTTAATTGCTGTTAGAGTCATGGTTTAGTATATTATACCAGCCTCAGCTTGCTCTAATTCTTTATCCTATTTGCTTTGGCTAGGATACTTTANGGGGGCTCGCCTCCCACCCGGAGCAAGGCCACGGCCCCCCGGGACGAGGGCAAGCTGCAGCCCTCCCTGCCTCACTGCCCCGGCTGCTGGCGAGACAAGCACTGCCCGCGCCGAAACGGCTTTGCAGAGCTACCAGCAAGCTCCTTGACACAGATCCAGAATACAGAAAGAAACAATGGCAATTAGGCCCCCAAAATGAGTATGTGAATTTTAAAACAACAAACAAACAAAAANTTTTAATGATTATTCAAGGAGGTATGTGAAAAGGTATTACTAAGATGACACAAGGACCCTCCTAAAGGCATCCTACTTCCACTCTGTAAGACAACCGACGCATGCACACAGCAAAGTCGAGAAGAGCCGTCTCCCACGCGCCACGGCTCAAGACGTTTCCACTGTCAGGCAAAAGACCCACAAACCAGCTCTCATGGAGACACAAGCAAGCACACGTTCAAACGCAGTGCCAGAGAGCAGAGCGTCGTGCCTGTGCCCCATGGGACGCGCTTCGACACCGACGCTTCCCGCTACCCTTGCGGACGTGCGCGAGCTTGTACACGCTTGGTGTCCGTACAAGCAGCACGGCGGGCAGCTCACCCGTCACCCCCGGGGCCCCGCGGCACGGCGGGCAGCTCACCCGTCACCCCCGGGGCCCCGCGGCACGGCGGGCAGCTCACCCGTCACCCCCGGGGCCCCGCGGCACGGCGGGCAGCTCACCCGTCACCCCCGGGGCCCCGCGGCACGGCGGGCAGCTCACCCGTCACCCCCGGGGCCCCGCGGCACGGCGGGCAGCTCACCCGTCACCCCCGGGGCCCCGCGGCACGGCGGGCAGCTCACCCGTCACCCCCGGGGCCCCGCGGCACGGCGGGCAGCTCACCCGTCACCCCCGGGGCCCCGCGGCACGGCGGGCAGCTCACCCGTCACCCCCGGGGCCCCGCGGCACGGCGGGCAGCTCACCCGTCACCCCCGGGGCCCCGCGGCACGGCGGGCAGCTCACCCGTCACCCCCGGGGCCCCGCGGCACGGCGGGCAGCTCACCCGTCACCCCCGGGGCCCCGCGGCACGGCGGGCAGCTCACCCGTCACCCCCGGGGCCCCGCGGCACGGCGGGCAGCTCACCCGTCACCCCCGGGGCCCCGCGGCACGGCGGGCAGCTCACCCGTCACCCCCGGGGCCCCGCGGCACGGCGGGCAGCTCACCCGTCACCCCCGGGGCCCCGCGGCACGGCGGGCAGCTCACCCGTCACCCCCGGGGCCCCGCGGCACGGCGGGCAGCTCACCCGTCACCCCCGGGGCACGGCGGGCAGCGGGGGGCTCGCCTCCCACCCGGAGCAAGGCCACGGCCCCCCGGGACGAGGGCAAGCTGCAGCCCTCCCTGCCTCACTGCCCCGGCTGCTGGCGAGACAAGCACTGCCCGCGCCGAAACGGCTTTGCAGAGCTACCAGCAAGCTCCTTGACACAGATCCAGAATACAGAAAGAAACAATGGCAATTAGGCCCCCAAAATGAGTATGTGAATTTTAAAACAACAAACAAACAAAAAAGCCCACACAACAACAAACCACACACGCGCACACACAAAAAAAACCCATCGGGAAAATCAGATCTAGACAGTGCTGCTCATACCATCCCTGGCTTCACAAGTGATTGACACCCATCGAGTCTCTCCCTGTTCCTGGAGAGGAAATACACATCCTCCATGCCTCAGAAGAGAAAAACTAGACACGCAAATGCTAAGTAACCTGTTTTAAAAAAGAAAAAAAAAGAAAAAAGAAAGCAGAGGCGAAAGCCAGATACATTTCAATCATGAGTTATTAATACCACACACAATACATAAGAGCTGGCATGGCTGCTTTAAATCTGTGTTGCCAAACTCCAGCAAGAGTCTCATTACCAAATAATTGAAAAACAAAGCTTCACCATCTTCTCCTCCTTCTCTGAGGTTAGCCCCTTGGCACTGGCACACCTGCCGCCCCGGAGGGCACGGGTTTGGTGCGTGGTTTTATTTGCCTCGGTTTTCAGCAGAACAGGAACCCTCTGACCACAGGTCAGGGCATACACGTGGAATTGTGCCAGCGTGTAGCAATCCAGTTCAGCACGCTGCCTACTGCTGAACTCGTGGAAAGAAAAATAATTGACATTTTCCATACAACTTCATACCTATATTAATTTAATGTACATAATTACACAGATTACTTAATAACTGCATTATAAATATATTTACCTACACACAAATCATTAAGACTCAGAAAAGCACTAAATAAAAAGGTAAGTAAAAGCTTTTACAAAGCCATAAAAATTAAGTCACAACTCCACATAGAAGTTTGCTATCTCGAGACTGGAATTACAATGCACATTCATTTTGTATCCTTTTATATGACTGATATCTCTAAACGCTTTATGATGTTAAATAACACACAGCTGCACAATTTAATGAGCAACAGCAACAGGGAAAAGCTGTATATGGGAGTAAAAAGAAAAGATAGGGAAGCATCTGATTTGGAAGTGAAAGTTAGTGAAATGAAACAGCAATGAAGGAAGCATTATACAGGGAAATTGTTCAAGATGGCAGGGTCCTCTGAGGTAAAAGCTCTGGGAGAACAGAGCAACAAAGGAAGCAGATTCACTCACTGGGTGGTTAAAACCAAGAGGGTTTTTGAACTTCCAGTAAAAGATGACATCTTGGTTAAAGGACTGGATTCTGAAAAACAAGAGTTTCGGACCCCGGCTTCATCACAGACCTCCCAGGTGACCTCAGGCAAATTTCTTCAGCTTTCCCTAAATTTCATCTCTCCCTTTTCTAGGGAAAGATGATCTTGTTGATCCCTTTCCCCAAAACATTTCCTGCCCATTTTATTTACCTTCAAAATCTCTTCAGCTCTACAAGTAGACCTAGGGACAGCAAGGTCCCATGCCTGGCAGCTGACACCTACCAGGCAAAAAGTGAATGAAAAGGCAGTATCTCTTAAGGGCAAAAATGAGCCTCAGGTTTCATCTTAGGGAGCTTTTTATGACAAACAGACTTTCAACAGAATATTCTACAAATAAATCAACAAGTAAATTGTGTCAGCGCTTAGCAGTATTACTGGACTGAATACTCATTAAGGGTCTCATTTACAGTACATAGCTCCTGAACTGCTTATGCCCTGCAAGGAGCTGGAAACTCTAGCATCCACCCTCTAAAGTTATTATTCAACAACAAACGAGTACTATATTTAGAACTTTTTCCATGAAGTAGCAGTATCCAAGGGCCATTGAGCCAAGAGGCATTCAAAGGTTAAACAAGTCTATCAGGCGCTCCTCCTGCCCCAAGCTTCTCTATGCAAGTTACAATTCAGTTCTCTTACATATGCATCTCAGTTTTATAAAATATCTTTCATCCAAGGAGTGAGATACTGCACCAAAAATTATCCTCTCTGGTGCCTGTATCCGGATAGTGACCTTACAATTACAGGAGCACATATACACAATTACTTTGACTTAATTTAAAAGGCTTTGCTAGCAAAGATTAATTGAACACATTAAACAACCTAGAAAAATCCCATAAAAACCCCCTACTTCAGTCAATATTTCAGCTTCTCAAGCTGCTCTGAACAACACACATTCTTCATTCTTTGATTTTGTTCATATTTTAGGAAACAACTGTTAGATCATGTAGAGATTTAGATTTCATTCTCTGCAAGGAAGTGTGGCCTAGCTACAGAAACAAGCAGAGAACAACTCTTAGCTCCACTGGAGTTATATGTAGTCTTCAGGAAATTAAAACTACCTCCAGCCCCAGTCATCAGCAGGGTTTGAAAACTGGAGCTTGCAGCTCCTTAACACGATACCCCATCACTTGAGCTAAAAGAGCAGCATGACTAGATGGCTGTAGGAGTACGCTGCTGTCCACGTGGGAGGAAGGGGCATAGCGCAACACATTTCACAAGTGTGTTGCAAGGACAACTTCTCTGTGCATCATTCCTCTGCCTCCCCCCGCCTTCAAAAGGGTAAGGCTTTGTTACTTCTCTTCCAGAGATGACACAAGGCTTGAACTGTGTTTGTAAAGCTCTTTTGCATCCTGCAATAACCAACATAAAGACATCTAAAAGCTCAAGACAAATGCATACAAGTGCAACAACAGCTGTGGTCTGCTAATCTGAAGTAACAGATAAACCAGTGCGATCACGTTAATAAAAAAATATCCACCTTGCTAAGCAGACCAAGCTAGAAAAGCAGTCTTGACCAATCAGTAAAACCAGTATCTTAAATTGTTGATTGTGTTTCCTCCCGAACTCTTACAAAACATGACCAGCGGGGCTGGAAGACTCGGCATCCAAGGACAAAGAATCAGCAGGCATGTAAGCACCAATATTTATGTAATGTATGTCATGTTCGCAGCCACAATGAAATCATTGTCTTCCAAGGGGGTTGGTATGTTTGGAGCATTTGTTTGTTATTTCTAAAGATGCAGGAGGCAAAGCAGTTAAAAATAAAGAGGTCACTGCATGCAAAGTTAATCTTTAACTGCCTACACTGCTTTAAATGACTTGTAAGGATTATAGTGCGCTCTCCAAGCCAAGAGTACCTTTGTTAACAAACAACTCCTCAAGAGGTGGTAGAGGGTAGACCACTAATAAAAGTCAGCTGGCAAGCTCTACCAGCTTGCTTTACTGCCAGTGGCTACTCTTTCACTGGTTTCATTTGGCAGGAGCTCTGCCCCCACACGCTGCAGAGAGCACGAGGATGGGTGCACTCTAGGAGACCTTCTAAACGCCGGCACGAGCAGCGTTCCGTGAGGAGCAGACAAGGCAAAGTCCTACCCGGTCTCACAGCCTTGCCTAAGCCCATGCCTAGAATGGAAGGACACAGTTTTAAATTAATCTCATTCCTCCAGTGAGGAGACAGCAGAGGATTACTTTAAAAAGCAACCTGTGACAATGAGAGTTGTTAAATGCTTAACATGATGTTACGTGCAACACAACTTTAATGCTACATGCATAATCCAACCCTGAAGAAAAGCAAGAAGAGTCATGCAGCAAAGATGTTGTTTCTTCCCCCTATAGCAATGGATCGTTGTTTAGTACTTGGTATTGGCAAAGAAACTTCAGCATTAGTTACCAAGATGCATCATAAAAAAATCTAACTTAAAAGAAGAATTAAGAAACTGAACCAACGCTTGGCATCTCCAAAGAGGAGCTGCCCAGCTCAGATTCATGACCTGCAGCATAAATCCACAGTGGACAGTCTGGAGAACCCTCTTAAAGGGAGGTATTATAAATATATGTTAATATAAACACAGAAGCCTGTTTTTAGTCTAAGAGGCCATCCCTGGATGGGCTCCGGCAGTTTTGCACAAGTCACAGTGCCACATCTCAGTTTACCTATCTGAGAAAGAGGAACAGCACCTTCCTATCTCCCAATGCCTTCTGAAGATTGATGTTTCTAAAGCACTTCTAAATCAGGACAACCCTCTTCATGTCACCTTCTCAAGCAGAAAGAGACAAAGCAGACAGTTGCTGCAAAATTCACTGATTCAAAGCAGCCTCATCACAGATGCAACAGTTGGAAACTGATTTTTCTCAGAGACAAGGACTAAGGATACAGCTACCCATTTTGTTCACGAAAAAGTGTCTAAACCATGTCAGCTGTATGTGAAGTGGCTTGCTGCACTCCAGACAACTGGCAGGGTAACAAACTGTCACCTAGGTGACAAAATAATGACCCTTCTGTGAAGCTCTTGCAGCGTCTCCTGGCCATAATTGGACACTGCTGTTCAAAATGCTAAGTGTGGGAGGGAACGAGATGGTACGGTCATGGATTTAGAAAGGCTGCAAGCTAACCTTTGGCTCAGCAGGCTAAAAGGGACTGCTCTACGATGCCGTACTCGAGAGATCATGATGAGGGCGGCGGAGAGTCTTGCTGCACCAGCACGTCTGCAAAGTGCTGGGCAGAATCCAACAGGGCAGATCTTGCCTCTACCAATTCCCAGTCACCCGCTCAGCCTCCTTCTACACCAAACACCGATGCTATCCATTGACACACCTGCTACGGTCATCATTAAAAGACAGTGAAAACATTAAACATGAGACACCGCTAAGTATTCTTCCCACTCTATAAAACACTCTTCATGTATTTAGCATCTTGTAAGTGTTATATCCATCTGGGAATGACCTACACGAGCTCCACAACAACAGGAATGTTGTCCTGCAAGATCTCAGAAACTATATAGGCCTATCTCTAAACATAACAGCATGAAGGAGGGGGCTAGAGAATTTCCAGAAAGCAACAGAAGCCTTTGAACTTCACAAATTTTTAATTTTCCAGCATACAGTCCTCTAAAACAGTATAGCTTTATCTGGCATGACATTAACTACATTGATTTCCATCTAAAGAACGAAGGGCTTTGCCAGTCTATCAACAGCCTGAAGCTGCCATTGCAAGGAATAAAAGAGCAAGTATTCCCTAAATGCTCCTGCCTGGGCTAGTAGGGGTGTATCTGATATCAGCACGTTGAACAAAATTGACCTCTTCAAGAACTTGGAGGAAAAGTATTCAAGAAAGCAGAGACAGCTGTAGCTGACATATCCACAAAGATCTGTCTAGGCGAAACATAAGTTTCAGCCCAGTCTGTGGTGGCAGAGGGTCTCACACCTCCGGCCCCAAAGGCAGGCAACCAACAAGACAGAAGAAAGCTGGCTCAAGTTAATGGATTCTAATTCACAGTAAAGCAAACGGCAGTAAGACTTGGCGGTTTTTGTTACCAAATGAGCCTTACACACACACACACAGAGACTCGGCTTTCCTCAGGAATAAGCAAGTTCAGTCAAGAAATCAAGAGGCACTACTGTCCTCTGAAGGAAAGGCCATGGACTGCCAAAGCTAAGGAACAAGGCCACCGGGTCCTGCACACACAACCATTTGCAGATGTGAAGTCATTCCAAACAGGTCTCGCCTGGAAAGGGTTACAAACCACCTTGCTGCTGTTTGAGAGGCTGCACAGAATCAGCTTACCAGCTACCTATGACCTCCGTGATGCAATCAGAGGAGGAAAGCACAGTATACAATTCACCTATCTGAAAGAACCAGGCTCAGTTACAGGCTTGCTGTACCAGCAGACTTGCTACAACTTCATGTCAGGTCCGCTAGACTGGTTGTAACATTTTAAAGTGTTGAAATACACTTGCTAAAGCCATGTAACGCACACACTTGAACCCCTACTTTCTACAGAACCAGCTCCTTTCCAGCAGCCGCTGCCTGAACTCGTCAGGCTGTCACGCTTCATTAGGGTTAACTTAAGAAGATAAGTAACCTGGCTGTAATGATGACAGCTTGGTCAAGTGGGCTAGGCATGCTACCCTCATCCCAGGAAGAGCAAGCTTTGGATGAGACACAAAATGGAAGCCTGAGAACACACGTTTAGGCTCATTAACCTGGAATGCAGTGGAGCAACCAGCGCAGCGGACACAGCCTGCCCCGGAGCCCAGGAAAG
The DNA here is from genome assembly GCA_013400755.1 of Pelecanoides urinatrix. Lineage (NCBI taxonomy): Eukaryota > Metazoa > Chordata > Aves > Procellariiformes > Procellariidae > Pelecanoides > Pelecanoides urinatrix. The sequence goes on from VZTQ01009260.1 coordinate 768,506, forward strand.
CCAAATTCCGACCAGACCCTGCAGCACATGCTGGGCTGGAGCCAGTGGTGGTGCACAGCCATGTCAGGTAAGGAGGAGATGGAGGGGAGGGAAGGAGGAGAGTGGAAAGTAATAAAATAATACTAGATTATAAAATATTTTAGAATAAAAATGCCGCTTTCCGTGGCTCCACTGACGTAACACGTCACAAGAAGTAGGGCCATTGCTTTTCACAACCCCTTGTTGCACATCACGAATCCATGGTAAATATGGGACACATGCAAAGAAAAAGCATTTGCTTAGTGGAAACTCACTGCAGTTCAGGACCAAGAAAGGCCCAGGAGGAGTCTGACTTAAGAAGAAAAAGTGAACTGAGTATATTAATTTCTGTTCCTCTTGGCTTACTCCTGTACACCAGCTTCTAAACAGCCAGGAATAGTTTCCATTGTATTTCCCCATAAATTCTGCTTTGATCATTCAGATAAACATTTGTTGCCTTCCCCCTGAAACAAGAATAAACTTTTCCGTTTGTGCTCGTACCAAACCCAAATGTCTGACAAATGAAGGCAAAGAATAGAAAATATTTACATACCCAGGAGTAGGTATGGCTCCTCGCAGCCATCGGGGTAATGCAGTAATAGGGGTTACATCAGAAGTTTAAGCAGGCAAGCTATAGCTTGAAATGAGCCATAGAAGCCCAACATAACTCAAGATGAAATGGAAATCACCCTCTGACTAAGAGGTTTAACCAAGATTAAAATGGCAAAATAGAAAAAAAAGCATTGCTCAGCTAATCTGGCAACTCTCTTCAAGTCCTATCACATCTGCACTGGCACATTCGCACGTACCACTAGACAGGCTCAAGCCAGGTGAGCTAAGGCAAGATAAAAGCAGATGCAGGAGAAAAAAAAGGTCCACGTGCATGAAGACTTCCTATGCTCAGGTCAAGTGAAGATTAGACACACAATGCTGGGAGGACTACACTTCTTTCAGTAAAAGGGATATTTCCATAACTAACGTTTGAGAAAAATGTTTTGCTTGTTAGCAGATGACGAAAGGTTGGCTCCTTTTGATCTTTCCCTTTATCCTCCTCAACAGAATTTAAGTCATTTTCTTTGGTGAGCTACAGATCTAGCTGTGAACTACATTCCTAGGTGTTAGCATATGAACCCATATCCTCAATAGGACTAGGTAAGATCCCAGGTGGGTACGGAGGAGACAGACACTGTATGATGCATAGCCTTTCCAATCCAGGTTGTACGTAAAAATAGTAATGGATGCCTTGTGTTTCCTGTTTCCTTCAAGCAACATTTCCTATGGCTATTGGCAAGTTTAATTGTTTTGTTCTTCGGTGATTACCCAGAAGGTCCTCTTTCCAAAAGGCAGAGCTGGAGACTGTAATCACTAACATCTAATCCAACAGCCAATCTAATGGGAGATAATGGAAACATCAAATAAAAGATGGCAGGTAAAAAGACGAGCGCGTAGGACGGACAGTATTTGTCAGTGTTACTCACCGGCAAAAGAACAGCCTCCAAGGTAATCCTGTCTATTCTCCCGTTACCGTCACAGGCATTCACACACCTAGAACCTCGCTGTGGCAGAAGGGAAACAGCAGTACGGCAGCAGGACGCTTCAACTGCCTGCGCAGGACTGTCCCACCGGGGTCCCGCAGCGTGCGCTGGCAGCAGGAGCGCTCCTGTCGCCAAGGGGCGCGCAGGAGAGGGGGAGTCCCCAAAACATTCGCTCAAAAAAGCTCCAGAGTAAACCACGCACAACATGAACACACGGGTTATCACTAGGTACCTACAATGCATGACATGCCACTAAATGAAGGATAAGAGACACGTTTATACAGATTTCCTGCCTACCTCCTGTGACAATTCAGTAAACATTAGAAAATTTACATTTAACAAATCAGCATCTAAATTTTAACCGGAACAGGTGTTCCAGCCTGCAAGCACCCTCTTGAAAGTCTTACTGAAGGCTTAATCCTTCATGTTGTGCTCTCTCGAGGTGATGAGGCAGAAGTTTGTGGATTTGGTACTTACAAGGTATGGCTGCAGACGGGGTTAGTTAAACAACCCCTGCAACAGCAGCGTGTGCATGTTCCCCACAGAAGGGATAATGTTCTGCACCAGGTTCAAGGCACCTCCTTGCTGCCAGCAATTTATTCATACATCCAAACTCTGCATTTCTGAAGAGTCATCTTTCAAAAGGATTTAGCAATGCCTCAGTTATTTTAAGGCTCCAAAAAGGAGATTCACTAAAGCAGATAAGCCTATTTTGTTTATTTTTAAAAAGCTGTTTTCTCAACCTTGGATTTAAATGGAAGATTTGACTCCTGGAAAGTCTATGAAACAAACGAGCACACAAACACACACACCACCACCCCAAAGTCACAACCAACTTAGGAGAGCAAGAGCTACAATCAGGCCACCTTCAGATGGAAAGCCACAGCTTCTGAATCATGTGTTCTTGCAAACCCCTGCCGTTAACTGCTGAAATACAGACATCATTATTGTCTCTGGACTCCTCATGGCATCAAAGACTTAGCTCTGACAGAGCCCAACTGGCAGAGTTAGCCAAGTCCTCTGAGCCCAAGAAATCTAATTAGATAGACTAAAAATCACAAAAGTCTCAAAATACTCCAGCAAAGGAATCTCAGAAGAACTGCAGTGAAATAAATACTGTATAACTTTGGGACCCAAACTGTACATCCAAAACTGGATTTTTTTTTTTTTTTTAATGATCACCAATTAGAAAGTCAACATCCAAGGGTAGGAAGCAGAAAACATCTTCAGAATGTTGCAAGAATAAAAACTCTTATTGCACATCTAATGGAGAACCTTCAAATTATGAGGATGCTGACAGAAGGATGCATCTCTAAAATCCCATTTAGGTGCAACATTCACAGCAAGCTGCAGACTTGATCAAAATTTTCCTACTCTTTGCTTTTTGGACAAACACTCGGGTTCTAGAACCACAGAGGGACAATTCCGTCTTCACTCTTCACCAAGGACTTGGCGGTCAGAGGGTGAGATTTCCCAGAAACTGTTCTACCAGCCAGCTGCCCAGCCAAGGTCACCTTGCCATTCAGACACCCCTCGTGAGTTTTTCTGAACTCCTCCTGCCCCCAAGTTTTCTGATCTTGTCCTAGGGAGGGAAACACAGGGGATGACAATCCCATATGTCTGGGGCCACGGAGCAGAGGGATCAATGTCTGCTTCTGCTGCGGGCTGTTTTCTTTCTCCACAGCCACTGAAGAACTGAGCCTTGCCCCAAACCCAGAGCCGTTCCTCTCACAAATTATTGACAAGGAACCACATCAGGGCTAGCTAGTAATAGGAACAAGATTATGGCAGTGCCTAAAGATACTAGCTTAAAAGGTTTTACCTTTTAAATTAAGTTTACACAGGAAACCTGACTTTCAGTTTCTTTGGAGACCCCCGCTACCCTCTTTAGGGGACAGAAAATAATTCTCTGTGCCTACTGACTCATCCTTCATTCATTTACGCAAACGTGGATTTTATCTCCGCTGCATTTTGGAGAGGAACCAAGCCACCAGGGTTTTCATGCATTCCCTCCCTGCGTGCCAGAACCTCCCAAGGCGTGCAGAAGGGTGAGCTGAGCACACAGCAGGGCTGCTCAGAGGGTGCCTGGCGTTTGTCTTTGCAGGGGGGTTATTGTCGCCCATCACAGCTAACATAGGTTTCCTTGCTGGCAAAGATTGGCTCAGATGTTCATTACTTTACAGCTAATTAATGAACCAGGATTTACAAGAACATAAAAATTCACAAAGAAACTTAACAAATCTCAGATAATTTGTAAATTTACATCCAATATGTTTGGAACATGTCAATAAAATATTTATCATTGCATTGTGCCTCTCCCAACTGTTGTGTTTTCCTCTTGGCAGAGGTTAAAATGACTCCCCCTCACCATCCTGTGTGTATGTTATAGATACGCTTTCAAAACTGACTGCCAGTGGGGAACAGCAGATTTGGTTCAGGAGCACACTCTTTAAAATTAAACTTTCACAGAACAATTCAGATTAGGAGAGCAAGACTAAGTGTTTAATCTTCCCCTGCAATTCTTGACAATATTCCTTTAGGGGGAAGAGAAATGCACAGCAAATCACTTTTTCTAGTAAGCATTTCCCATCACCAAAACCAATTCAGGACATGGAAACCTGACCACTGAAATCAGAAGCCAGCTTAAGAGTAATGGAAATATGTATCAATACAAACCACCTGCACCTCTGCGCAGCATTCCCGGTTTGGCTACTAACACTCATCCACGACAGCTTGCTACTGGAGTGCTAAAAAACACGCAGAGAAGAAAGAGGACATGCACACCAGCATCACACTCCCAACACCAACCCCATACTGTAAAATGCCCCTTAAAAAACCTGGAAACCATCGTGTATGCATTTGGTAAAAAAAGTACAAAAATACAGAGACTTACGCACACACAGTATATATACACATAACCAGAAAATCCCATGCATTCACACAGACGTTTAATCCTAAAGGATCCCAGTTGCTTTCCAAAGTGAATAAACTTAGCGGCTGCAGCATGATCAGATCTACACAATCATCTCCAGAGCAAAACACAACCACTGCTTTAATGATAAACCAAACAACCAGAAACAAAGAAAGAAAAGACAATGAGGAGGAATTTCAGGTAGGCAGATTATTTTATTGAAAAAGTAAAATGAAAGAAGGCCTGAGTTTTAAGTGCCAGGAAACCCTCAGCGGCCGGCAGCTTACATCTTAACCTCGCACTTCAGTAGCACCAGAATTAATATTCTTCACTTATCTCCTCTGGCTTAATGTCATCAGAAGATGTGCAAAAGGAAAAGGAGGGCAAATATCAGCCTCTCGCACCATCACCGTTTTCCAGACAGGGTTGTCTGTGGGAAGAGCCAGATCTCCTGATCTACTTCTCTTTTAAAAAAGGCTTATGCCTCTCCTCCTTCCCCACAAATGCCCCGTTCAGAAGGAATTCCCCTTATGGGCTTAAAAAAAAATAAAAAAAAATCTGCCTGATACAACTTGAACTTAATTTTCTTTGGGCAATTTTCCTGAAAGAAAATAATAATAGTATGGGAGTGTCCTGCTGAGGTTAACCACTAATGCGGCAAAATAAGACGGAAGGTAAATGGTGTAAACCTACTTTGAATTCTGATCAGAAGCTGGGGGAGTATTAGCTGTCAAACAGCCCATGGCACTTACATTGCTCCCTCCCTTTTTTAACTGCTACCATAAGAGAGCTACAAGCTTTTACTTTGCTACATATGGCTTCAAATACATATGTAACAAAGCCTGAAAAATGAGAGGCAGATGAGCTGTCTTAGCCCAGAGACAGGAGGTTAAAATGACCTCAAATCATAAAGTCTAGTACAATATTTAATCTTTGAAACTAGAAATGCTTAAAGAAAGTCAGTAGCAACCAGTTCTTCACGCCAGCCGCCCTCCTGTTGCAATGGAGGCACTTTGCTCCAAAGCAAAACCAATGATCAAAGGCTTATCTATGGAAGAGGAGGAGACCGCCGCCGATGGAGACATAGTTCATAAAAGTCAACAGAAGAGAAATAGCATCCAAGTTTTCAGGAGAGAAAAGAAAATATTAGTTGTATGGGTTTGCTTCAGTCTCTTCCACCTCACGCCGGTCAGACTTGGATCTCCACTTCGTTAACAGATGTGTGCAGAAAGCCATATCCTGGCAGCGCACGGTCTCTGTTACTGAGAGTTTGGTGCCGTGCAAAGCTGGAGCAAGAAGAGTACAACCACACGCTATTAAGGTGGCTGAAGATGGGAAGGAACGAGAGAGAGGAGACTCTCTGCACTTAAAGTAAGTTCTCTCTGGCCCTGCCACCAAGCTCTTGCATTTTCACTAGCTATCCTATCTAAGGAAAGCACTAACGTTGCTCCTCACATTTCATTAAAAGAAGCTCAAGAGATTCCTTTCAGTGAGAACTTCCCTCAAATTTCATTAATAAGAGATAGCCTTTATGCTGCAACATGTTTAACAATATTCCCCTCCTGATCCAGGAAGCAAATTTTTCCTCTTTTGGACTACATACACAGCTTGTGCATCAAGGAACATCCTTAAAAAGTTAGGCAGGATCCTAAAGCGTGTGCTACAAAGAGCTCTGACAGCGCTTGCCTACTGCACACTTTGCTATGCACAGCCACCGCAGAGACCTTGTCCTTCTGGCTCCTGAGTAAGGGCTCCAAATCCCAAGGTCGCTGATGTTGGTATTTTGGCAGATACTCAGATCTCCCAGCAAACCAGGGTTTCAGTAAACACTTAGCTCAAGCATCCATTCTTAAACAAGGAAAAAGGCACAAAAGACAGCAAGCAGAAGAGAAGTTATTTGCTTAACACCTTACATACAACACGGCAAATCTCAGCATCAACGCAGACCTTCCTTCTCCCGAGAGCTCACCTCCCGCAGTGCCGAGCTAAGCTCACCCGTCAGGGAGTTGCTTCCTTTGGGTTTTTTTTTCTGTACACTTCTAACCTGAAATTCTCTCTTCAGGTTCAGACTGTTATGGGACAGAGTCTCTGAACTTTCTAAACATCAGGGCACGTTTGAAATTTCACAGGTTGAGCTTCCAAAATTACAGCCACTTGAAAAAATCTGCCCGCAGTCTTCAGCAACTCTGAAAGCACTTGCCCCTACTCTTCCCAAGACATGACTCTTACACGAAATACTTCGCCCTGTCAAGAGCACTACACAAATGCAAGCGGAGTGGGCCCCTTCTCCACAATCACCATCTCGCAGGGGACCCAAAGGGTCCTTGGACCTTACCAGGGAGGGAAAGATGAATTCTCAGTGCCTGGAAAAGGGAACGCATCGTATTTTCCAACAGCAGTCCTGCTGCCTCGGGAAACAAATTTTTATCTGTATGATGGCAGCTGCAAGCAACGTTTCAAGATGCAAAGGGATGACAGTGATGGCATTAAAGCTACTTTGCCCACAAACTTTAAACTCTGTTGGAAAACAAACTGGAAGGACAGAAAACAACATTAACATGCGCTTCAGATTCATTTTTCAGGGAAAAAAAGGCTTCCTCTCCCCTCAATATCACCCAAATATATCAAAGTGATAGAAATCGTATTATGATAGATAGATCAGTCACTATGATATATATGTTTATCATGTAAGTAGCTAATTGCAAACATTCCCTTCTCCACCCTTAACTTCCACTCCTGCATCAACAAGACCTGAAACTGCACTAGCAGGTGACCTAAACAAAACCCCCAAACCAAACAAAAACAAACAAACAAAAAAAAGATGTGAATGAGACTACATACAACTTCTCTCAATCCCAACATTTCCATACGTCTGGAACAAGTGGCTCTTTATTGCAGTATTTTTAAAACTCCCTGCCATTTTCCTGCATTATGGACTAAATTGCCTACAATATTTTCCTTTGGCATAAGTGGAATTTGAGTTGCATGCGTGTCAAAAGGCACTTAAGGACACTTTCATCGTCACTGTTATCCTCCTCGTGTTACGCCAGCACCCACAGAGGTCCAGAGGGGATCAGGGCCCGACCCCACTACAGCCCTGCACGCAGACAGAGCAAGACTCCCTGCTCCAGAGAGCTCACAATGAGAGCAGACAAGATAAAGGGAGGCAGGAAAGAACTGGAGGCACCGAGAGGACACACGACGAGCCCCAGTTCATGCAAAGGAAGGAGCTGAGCACAGGTTAGATACCCAGGACTGCAGGCTGACCACTGACCCCGGCTGCTTTTTATTGTTTAAGCTCATCTTTGATAGTCGAGTCTTCTTTGCAAAGTAGTCTGAAATCCCCAGAATCTGAGGCGCTGTACACAGGAAAGGGAAAACTCAGAAGTGAAAAGAGGTGACTATTAATACACACAAAAAACTACAGCAGCTATTCAGCATGAGAGGGAGAGCATGCCACGTGTTTCTTTCACTATCAGAAAGTTTCAGCACAACCCAAAGCATGGCAATGTACTGTATTACCTCACACGGTTGTCGCAGCCAGGTTTTCCCAGGGATTTAAAAATACCTACCAAAAATACAGAATTGCACAAACATATTCCCATGTCTAATCTTTTCCTCTTGCATGGTAACTTGCATACGGATGATATAAAATCTTGAATCTGGACAACTAAAGGTAATGGGCAGCAGAACACAAGTATTTTTTATTGTCTAAAATCCCGCTTTGGTCAGTAGAAGCTTAAAATAACCATTGCCTTCTACCCTGCTCAGTGCCCTTGCAAATGGAGTCTGAATGACCTAATGCTTTCTCCCAAGGGATGGGTGAGGCCGGCCAGAAACACCAGCTGGAACCTTCAAAGACACCAAAGACAAAATAGTCTGCAAAACAAAATTTCTGCATTGACTTCAAGGCTCAGCCATTCCCTCAGCTATACAGCAGCCAGAAAAGTAAGGTCAAACCGGGGATGCCTAATTTATCCCCATCCTGTCAATAAAATAAAAGGTCTTTGGAAAAGGAGACCACCTTTCAGTTTTATGTGCGTTCCTCACCTAGCGCTGAGTCCATTAACAGCAGCTCTTCGCCACTCCTGCAGTACAAGTAAATGAGATAAAACTTCCTTCCAGATTCCCACCCTACTAACCAGTGCACTCGGCATTCATTCCCATGACCAATTTTACACTGCTTCCTATGCACAAAGGATCTCGGTGTCTTCTGACCCACTGAAAGCATGAAAAGGAACATGGAAAAAGAAAAGAAAAAGAGAACTGAAACATCAGGTGTTGGGGAAGCATGCCGTCCTGCAGTTCTCTGGGAGGAGACAATGGGAAGAGGGCTATAGCATGCTGACTTAGCATAGTAAGACATCTGAATCGTCTACCTCTTACTTTGTTTGCCTTCAGCTCTGACCAAGAATTCATTGCTTCAAAAAAGGCAACTAAGGTTTCATATTATGCATCTATACAATGCCCATCAATCCGTTTCTGCAAGAAACTCTCCCTGTTTTCTGCTGTGGATTGGTATGTTTCAGCTTCAACTATCCATGTTGGATTTTTAGCAAATAATGTTACGGAACATGAATTTATACGTGAGGGGAAGGGAGAGAAGGTGGTTTGTTTGAACTTGGCCATAGCACTGGTCTCAAGCTCCCACAGCAATAACTTCCAGCCTGTCCCTCTCTGAGCAGAGAGCAGGTCTTTGGTTTCAATTTGACTATTCTTGAACTTCGAAGTATTTTCTTGCTGTCATATTCAGTTACAGATCTGAAAAGAAAACAAGAGGCCCCCGAGTAGTTTTCAGTAGGCCTACCATAGTTTTGATTAGCTCAAGTCAGTAATCACGATGAAGTCTAGTTAACTTGGGTTTCAAGACCAGGCATTCATTTAAATACGGCTCCGGCACCGACTGTCAGGCTCTGTTACCCATCTATCAGCTTCCGTGCCTTCGTTTTCTACCTCTGTGGAACGGGTAGTGGTATTTCTCAATGGAGGATTAAATGATTGCATGTTGCTTTGGAAATTTAAGACACTAAATGTGCACTCACCATCTTTTAATCCCCCCTCTCCGATTATTCTAGTCTTCACAGCATCCCTGCACACAGCGTTCACCCCAGCAACAACCACAACTCTGACTTTCCAATCTATGCTGTACCTCTGTGGCAAGGCAGGCACAATCCTTGTCTCATAAGATAAAGCTTCTGACTCCAGACACTTTTTTTTTCCTCATGCTTTTGTAATGACTACAGGAGGGCACGGCAGGGACCATCAGTGTACCAACATCCCTGTGTTCCAGGGCACTTACTCTTCAGCAGCTTAATCAACGCTGTCATATGTAAATGGCTGCAACTCTGGCCTAGCAACTTCTTGTCAAAGCTGCCTTCCTTCATAGTCCTCAAGGAGCAAATGGCTTATCTAGACAAAATGTTGCAGCAGACACCCCCATCATGGAGCACCAACCTCTGAAATGGTAACAGCTAGCTGAAGTTACAACAAATATGCTCACACACCGCCAATTAATTCTTTCCCCTGACTGAGGTGACTTCAGACAGGCTACAGGGACAGCAGAAGAACCCGACCACACTTGCCTAGCAGGACATCTCCCAGTAGATTAATTTACCAAATCCTCCAGGTGACTCCTTAGAGAAATCTGAAACCACCTCCAGGTGAGCGTGTTGCTATGGAAAACCACACAGCATCTTTATTTACCTAACAAGAAGTGTTATTCATGCCTCTCCCATGAAAGCTAATGACAGTCCACAACCGAGAAAGGAAGACTACGGCGTTCCTCAGACATGAAAGGCAACATTGAGAGCAGGAGAGGAAAGAGCAAGAGCGCAAACCTAAAGCACGCAAAACTCACTGTAGCAACTGGATGATACAAAAAAAAAAACCCCTAAACCTCATTGAAACATTCACATACATTTTTAGAAGCAGTATTGGTTCAGTCAAGTGAAGACTAAAAAAACCAAAACCCCAAAGCACACTACCCCCTGAGACCAAACCGTTTCTATTCCCAAGACCCCCTAAAAGAAATTTTACTTTGCAGATAATCAGCCATTACTCAGACTGTAACAAGTAAATTCCTTTTAAAACAGAAAAAACAGTAAGAACAAAAAAAATATGTGGATTATTTGCATAGTTTTCTCCCTTTTTCAACTACAGTTTTCCTCTCTCTTGTCCCTTCCTTCCAAATCAGCTGAAAAAATTAAAACCGTGGCTTTGCATAACCCTGCTCCCTCGCTAAGCAGAGCTGGCAGCGCTTCCCTCCGGAGCTTGCCACGACAATCCAGGTTGCAAAGAACAGAGCACTCTTCACCGCGTGTCCCTGCCACGCGCCCTCCGAAAAAAACAAAACCTCCAAGCGCGCACAAAGAAAGAGCCCCCACCCCCTCGGGCAGACCAGCCGTCCTACGTCACCGTCCCCACTACAGCCGTGACGGCAGCGCCGGCGCGAGCGAGCGACGCGGCGCCCACCGAGCCCGGCCACCTGCGGGCAGGACCCGGCTCTCTGCTCCCTCTCCCCACCCCACCGGTGACCGCCCCGGGAGCGTGGCCACGTCGGGGAGGCTGCCCAAACCCAGGCAGGAGACCGCGGGCTCTCGGCTCCCAGCGGAAAGGCTCCAGGGAGGTGACCAGCACGGAGCCAGCTGCCAGCCAGCTCCACGGAGCCCTCTGGCACAACCCCACGCTTCTTTGCTTTTCTTGTTTTTAATTTTTATTTTAAGAGGAAACATTTATGGTAAGTATATTGCTCTAAATCACAATGGGAAAAGACTCCAGCTGGCAGGAAACCAAGGGCTGTGACGTTAAGAAACGCCACCGCCACCGGTTTTGGCAGCTGAGCACAGCCGCATCACGGGCTAGAGGATGAGAACATCCCACCGGGACTCGGCCGCAGCAGCCTCGGGAGAGCAGGCAGCGCAGGACAGGCCCCTGGGGCACGGGGGCACAGCCAGAGCCCCCACATCTCCGCAGGTAGGCGCGGCTGTGCACCGGGACCTCAGCACCCCAGCAGACCGGGTCCATCCACCGCCGGGAATGCCGCCCGGACGCCACCGTGCACGCGAAACACTGCCCGGGCTCACACGCCTCTGCGGCTTCCAGCTGAACAGCCACCCCTTCTCTTGACAACGCTCTGACACAAACCAAGATTAATTGAACAGCTGTCCAAGAAAGCCTGCTTTAAGTAATCCAGATGGAAACTTGTGCAGATGATAAATTAAGAATAATAATCTGTCCCTCTGTGGCGCGCACAGAAAACGCACGCACGCCTTTCCTTCACACCCCTCCGCATGTCTGTGCACACGCTCACAGCCCCGTTCCTCACACCTCAGCAACAGGCCCTCACTGGACAGGGAAGCATTAAAATCTGATTCTTGATAGCCAGGGCTCAATAGGTAGCCTTGAAAGAAAGCCACGTTATTCAGGTGGATCTGCCCCAAATGGCCATTTTTAAGCTGTGGAAATACAGACACATCTAAAGAGCCGGTAATTGTCCCCAGAACTCAAAACACCACTATAGTTGAAAGAAATTCAACCACTGCAACAGAATAATCGCCAGCCCCAAGTCAAATTGTTATTCTCCTCCCCCACAACATGCATGCTAACTGCCCCCACAAGAGCATTTACCAGAGGCTTGTATTTGGCAAGTCAGCAAGCAGCCTTGCTACAGTTCGTTAGCTTTCATCTCCAGACGTGCTTGGAAAGGTTCTCTTACTCATTTTGGTGCATGTGGCCACCCTGCCCAAACCCCGATCTTCAGCAAAAAGAAGTCCTCCCTTTCATGGTACGCTTCACTACCTTAACTTCATCATCACATCATCTTGAAAAAGAATTTGCAGAATTTGCAACCAACCATTTTGCAGGTTGTTTTCCCTTTGGAGGAAAAGCAAGAATTGGAAAGGGTGGGAAGAGAGCGGACCCTCATTCCAAATTGCTGTAACCAGTTTAAAACTCCGCCGTCACCTCCTCCTGGGGCATACAGAGCACACTGCACCGCACCTGCGGTTTCATCCCGGAGCGGGGCGTGCACACCTAGCACCTTCCAGGGCAAGGCTTCCACCTCACCCTGTGGAAACCCTCTCCCATTTCGGGTCACAAGCAGCATAGCCGAGGACTGTAATAATCCTGCCTGGAGTTGAACCAACTTCTGTCACTGATGGCTTTGGACAAAAGACAAAACACAGCAGAAAATTTCTGTGATGAAGGTCCCAATCCATCAAAGCAACAGAAGTTTAAGCACATGGTTGGACCGACTTCACGGGAACAGCTCAAGCGCTTGACTTCCGCACACACAAACCTTGGCAAAGCTGGGAATTGTTTTATATTTGCGGGGCGGGAGGGTGTTAATAGCAGCTCCCATCTCACTTCTAACAGAAGTTTTGTTATTTCTGTCAATGTCAACAGATTTGAGTCAAATATCCAAAAGGCATATTTACATGAAATGAATGGACTGAAAGAAGAATAATTCAAATGCTATTTTAAATAAGCTTGGGAAGTACCTATGTAAAGATTTCAAGACTCCGTCACGACACTATCCAACAGAGACAAGGGAACAAATGTTAATCTAACACAAGATGTATGCACAGCATAAATCTCCACATTCATTGTGCAAAGACAATAACATCTTCCCACAGCTTATAACTGTATTTAAAATTCATTTATGTAAATTACAATAGCACACATATGATAAAATTGTTAAAGCAGAATGTGCCCTTTGCTCAAAACAAAAGGACTGACAAAAAAAAAGATATTTTTAATAGTTAAAAAAAAAAAATCTATTTTTAGTTCAACTTATTTTAAAGTATATGCTCTCAATTATGCACTATTAAATTCCCAAATTCATTATGAAGCCAAAGGCAACAAATTGCTGTTATGGAAGCAATGACAAAAATCACCAGGTCAGGAAAAAAAAGAAAAAAGGCATTAAGCAGGCAGTCAAGTTTGATGAACAAGAATGAAGGAAAAGCCTGTGATTATGTGAACTGGGAAGTGAGAGTTACAGCACTAAAGATAGATAGCAGAAAAAGTGTTTAAAGCCTTCCCATAAGAACAGGCATTGTAAGAGAGACTCTGGACTTAGGGAAAAAGATAATTTTAAAACTAATGTATTGCCCACCTTGTGGTTAGAGCACGGGAAAGCAGAACCCTTACAGGAACCAGAGAGGGAAGAATGGACTTTATTGTGGGAGATTTCATTCAACTGTGTTTAAAAATGAAAATGCATAAAGCTCTGGAGATAATGCCAAATTGTATCTGGTTCCAATGAATCTCTAACTTTGAACTCCAAAGCAAGATATTAACTTACAACACACCCACAACATCGAAAATAGAAGCATTACATAATTAGAACATGGTCTCATTGGCCACCCATGTCCGAATGCAGGCAGGACACTGATTCCAGCCACTTTAGCAATTAACTCTTCCTTTAGAGCCATGAAAGCTGGCTTGTAACTGAGCAGAGCCACTCATTGATACGTGCATTTACCAGCATGCAGTGGCTTTGTAAGAGAGACTAACAGGCTTATACAAAAACTAAGCAGCTTTTAGGAGAACCCAGTGGGATCCAGTAAACCTCACCACAGTTTCTGAAGAGACAACTGCTCACACCAAAAGTTTCCCACTGCAGTCCAAATCAGCAAGAGTAGCAGTGTACATTAAAACAACTCTTAAAATATTTCATCCACATGGAGCTGCTTCCCTTCAGACTCTTATTTCAATTATTCTGCATACAGTCATGCCCTAAACGTAATTTAAAACCATCAAATCAACAATGTCCATCAAGCACTAACTGCTTATTTCTGATGGTACTGGAGCAGTGACGGGAAGCGGAAGAACACCAGCCAAGCCCAGGCCTCTCACTAACCTCTTCTCACAAGTCACATCTCTCTGCAGAACAGGCACAGGGATGTACACCCAGTCATGCAACACCGTCCCTTCCTCCCACCGCTACTCTGCAGACAGATTGGCATGGGGCAGATTAATAATGACAATTACGCTCACCAGATGCTAAGGAGACGCGTCTCTGAGTCACCAGACATGCTCAAATATGAACACGTTTCCTGAAGTACCAGCTGAACAACACAATCAGAACTACAAGTACAAGAAGAATTAGTACAGCACAGAAGGGCAAATACCAGACCTAGTTAGAACACAGTGTTAATTCTTCCATGGGAAATTAAAACATACGGTTAGTATTTTCACCCTCAGGGAAATTTTCAGACAATTCTCCCCCCTCTGCCCAAACCATAAACGTAACTGCACAGGTTTCAAAAAGTCAAAAAATGCTCCAGTTTTGGCTCCAAGATCTCAGCTCTCTTCCACATCCTAGCACAAGAAGTGAGCACAAAGAAGAGCAAAAGACAGAGGGAAGCAATACATTCTGCAATATTTTATCATCAAACATAATTTGGATTTAAACGGTTTTTATGGAAGCTCCCAAGCAGCCTTATCAAATGTGACATTTCAGTCCATATTTCTCAAAAGCTCTTCACAACAGAATCCTTGAGAAGTGAGATTAACTGTTACTCTATCCATTAAATAGATAAGAAACTGAGGCATGGAGATCCTCATCCAGAAAGCACACAGAAAGACAGGACTACACAGGAAAAGAACTTAAAAAAAAAAAGGAAAAAAGAAATCAGAAATTTTCTTTCCAATGGAACCACCACATCAACCAACAAAGCAATTGCTTTCATATAGCCAGGCCACTGGACTCGGTGCTTGCCATCAGCTGATGATAAAGTTTTGAGAACCACATGAAAATAAATAATTTCTAGAGTTTTAAAATAAAAAACAAAATCTGTTTTCATTTAGACATCTCTCCCCATGCAAGCACTACGCAAATACCACCAGAGATACAAGACCAGGGGAATTTTCAGTGACACATCCTGGAAAACACATAGGAGATAGTTTTCGTTTCCTTTTCTTAGGAATTCTATTTATTTTGGAAAAGTATTTAAAATAGCACGTTTTGCTAATTTGCAAAACAGGTATCTTTGGGGCTCTTCTTCCTCCTACACCTTAATTCACACTACCTGGGTGTCTTCCACTACCCGACTCTGGAAGCACGGCCTCCTAACTCGCTCTGCACCACCACCGAGACTGCCGCTGCTCTCCCCTCCACCAGCGGCTGCAGGTACCCAGGGTTATGTGGAACCACGTCCCGCTCCTCTCTCCACCTCAGCACTCGTGGTGGTGATCCTGCACCTCTCCACGCTTCCCCCACCGGCTTCTGACAACAAATATCTGTTTAAACCTAAAACCGGAAGCCTTAACTGTGACTAACTGAAGAGCTGGACCAAAGCAAACGGACTGGAAAGATTTATGACAAGGAGTTGCTGGACTTCTTCCCAGTGGTGAGGGATAAAAAGGTCAAGTAGATATTTGATTTGTGCTAGGAGATACCAAGCTTTGCGTGGGCCCCCCCTCCAGTAGTGCCCATGGACACTCCTCGTACTCCCCGAGTAGCCTGAACAGCAACTGCTTCAGAACAGAGAAACTATAGTATTGAAGAAAAACACACCAAACTCGCTCATCTATCTCCAGCAAGTGCTGGAAGAGATTTGTTTAGCACAGCATGCATCAGGATACATGTGCCCACATGAATGCCTGAATTAGAAAAAATTAAGCATTCATATGCATACCCATTTATTCCTAATACATTTTCCGTCACTGATTACATATTCCAAATGAAGGCAACAGAGGGAAGAAAAACTTAAGACAAAAATTAATCAATCAGCTACTTGAGCCTTTTACGCTTTCACAAATAATCAAGTAATGGTGGCAAAGTATCGTAGAGCATCTTCCCCATTATATGCAGGGAAAAGTATTCAACTCCGCATCCTGATGAGCTGAGAAAGGTTGCATGGCAGGGCAAGCTCACCATCCCCTGCTCATGGGGAAGTTACAACAGCGGGGAGCAGAGGGAACAGCTAACGGCTGAAGTTGTATTTTTATCCATACACGTACACACAGATACCCACTTCGACTTTTTTACTTTTTTAATTTGAAAAAAGGAGCAGAAGGGGATTTAAAAAACAAAACAAAAATAAAAAAAAAACCAACACAGAAAAAGCAAACATGCAGAGAAGCTAACCCAGAGCGCTGCCTATGTACATCTACGCAGAGGCTCTTCTACGAGAGAGCTTCTTTTAACACAGTCCCCTTTTTCAGTCTCGGATGAGGGATGAATAGAAGACAACCCACTAGCAAGTGGAAAGGCTCCAGGGAACTATGACTTCTTGTTTGTTATGTGTTCACATCCCCAGGGTGAGATCCCACACCATCAGAGCTCCAACCCTCCTCCCCTGCAAGTCAAGCCATCCCCTGCACAGCACCGTTGTTAGCCAAGAAAATAACAAGCTACATATGCTGGTTTATGGAAGCTGCTGTTACATGATGAAGCAGAGATGGGATAACTTGCATCAGTATATTAAATTGGACTTTGTTATGGCATAAGTTGACTTAAAGTGGCATTAATGGTTATGGAAAAATACTCCCTCCCCCAAATACGTGAGAGGCTGATCAGACCAACTAGAGCTCTGCTTGTAATGCTGCTTATTTCACTTAAAGCCTTATTACAGTACCACAGTGCTGTTTCGCTTTTAGAGAGGGATGTCTTTACAGCATTAAAAAGGTCTTGTGTTTAATTAAATTAGCTGCACCTGTATATATTATGTGCAATAAATCAACTATAATTTGCTACCATAGGCAGCTATTAATCTTCCCTGTGTTATTTATTGCTCAACATCATTAGTATGAAGGCTCTTCCAGGATACAGTAAGAAATAGCAGTTTAGGGACCAAAAGCTATAACTCATTTTGCTTTCCTCTCTCCCTTTTTCAGTGATGTCAATCATATTTCTTGTACACTTGAACAAACACAAATATGTAAGAGATTCTGGCATCCATTATGTGTGTGTGTTCATACATATATTTATATATAAAATAAAATTAATGTTCCCCACACATCTCAGTCTTGAATTCTTTTTGCACACATAACTACTAGCAAAATGACACAGTCCCAAATGTTAAGCCCATAAATTTAAAAAAAAAAAAAAAAAAAAATTAAACAAAATAAAACAGCAGTCCTGGATTCTTGCTCTTTCATATTCTGCAGCGAAATAACGCTGTAGTACTCCAGCTGTGCCATATACCATCTCTGAGTACAATTTAGAGACTTACTCACCTAGGGATCATAGACTGCAATCCACCACTTTAGCAAACAGCAGCCGCTGACTGTATTACCAGCACTTTGCAACTTATTTTGGTTTGTTTTAGACATACAGACACACTACTGCATTTTGCAGAATTTGGCTCACAGTCAAGATCATGATGGCATTATCAGTTTTGCGTCATAATTTACTCACAATCAGAGTTTAGGAAGTACTAGCTGCTGGCATACAAGGTAGCACGGGCAACACTTGCTTATGTTTGCAAAAAAACCTAAACATATCTGTCCTGCCCACCTCCCTGCTTTTTTCTCCCTCACCTAGCTCCTGCCTCCTTCCTAGCTAAGCCATCATTTGGAATAGCAAAAACAAACCGAGGACCCACGAGGTTAAAAAACACCAAGAGCTCAGAATCCTCTACCTTGGTTCAGCACACTACCAACGTGTTTGCAGAAAGCAGTCTTTGTGTACCGCTCTCATAATGCATTAAATACTTTCCCTGCAATATTTTTTAACTGACACGAGAATGTTATGCAACAGCTAATGTAAGAGAAGCTATCTCAGTGAATGCAAAAGTATTTTGAGTGCTTGAGGTTGCTGCTAAATCACAAGTCCGCTCTAAACACACATTTTGCGGTTTGTATGATTCCATATTTGAACATCTCAGTTCCTCCTCCCCTCTGTAAACGTATGTATAGATGTATGCATATATTTTTTTAATTATGTTACTCTTAAATAAAAATAATGGCTGACGTTGACATAATCAGTGCTAGGGCTTTCAGAAAAATGCCAGCCATCAGGACACATACAAGGAATTAGTGACAATCCTATCAGGAGTGGAGAATAACTGCAAAGGTACCTACTTATGGAGTTAGGGATGAGGAAAAAAGCACTGGTATCCTGAATCACACAACCCTTTAGCATCCAAAACCACTGCTGCTCTGTCTCCACAGAATTGCTGGTCTTTACTACATCCAAGTGATCAGAGAAAAACAGTGAAGAGCCTGAACTTTATTTACAAAAATTAAAAACTCAATACAGAAACAAAACAGCCCTTTTAGAAATGAGCAAGCTAAACGTCAAGAAAATTTAGTCCAGCTGATAGATCTGTGGTCGCAAAGAGCAGGACTCCATCCAGGTGGAGCCAGAGCTGGCCAGCCGTGGCCTCTCCTATCTCACCTTCACCATCAGCTTCATCACTTTACCACCACTGCACTGGTCGTCTCTAACTGGGCCTCTGTTCTCCCACAGAGCCTCACAAGCTTCATTCATGAATGAAAACAGCCAACACATCGTGCAAGCTCCGTCCCTGGTCAGCCCTCCTGCTTCCCTCCCCACAACATTTTTTCAAAAACATCTCTGGAACTAGCAAAGAAAACACATGTGAAAAGCTCCGGGCCGGTGGAAGAGCAGGAAACACGGGCGGTGGAGACCTCGGAGGGCAGAGGAATGAACGCCGAGGCACGCATACCACACAAAGCCAGGGAGAGAGCACACTACAGTAAGAGAACTATTAATAAAGAGAAAAATTAAAAGGACATTCAGGAGTATTACGAGCCAGATTGGAAGCTGGCCCTGGATGGGGCTCAGGGAGGCCTGACATTAAACCCAAAAGAGATTATGTAACCTAAGCTGTCCAGTGATCATCTGCTCCTCTGGTTTGGCGTTAAAGCGGCAGCGCGGCTGGCAACCGGCTCCAGCAGGGACCCGGGCTGGGGACCACCCGCTCAGCCCCCTGCGCTCCCGAGACTCGGCAACTGTCGTCCTTTTTGTGCATCAGCAACACACGCCGCATTATTCCCTCCTCCACTGCAGGATCTGCTAACACACGTTTTATGCAGCGAGGAACCAAAGAGCACACGTGCAGGACTGAAGTTGGTTCTGCTCTGCCATTTAAACACTATATCCTGCTTGTAAATCCCTGCAGCAAGCACTGGAAAAAAGAGAACCTGTTTCTCCACCTCTGAGGTATGCACTGCCCTGCACACAGCGCCAGCTCCCATCCAGATGGACAAAATGAAAAACACTTATTATTTTTGCAAAATTGCTTCAGCCAAGGCAACATGCTCAGATTCTCCAGCTGCAAAGCAAGGGGAGTTTAAGATTTGCCCTGCTCTCCCTGGCCCAGAAGACCAACACCTACAAAGAGAAGGCACACCTACTAGCTGATGGGGTCTTCCTCAGAAAGGCTCTTATTTCCTCCTGCTTTTTCACAGTCCGGGATCAGCTGCTGTTCTACATAAAGTCATTAGAAAAGCCTGCTAGCTGTTACCACCTCTCGCCCCTCTTCCCACACCCTTCGGTGAGACTCAGTCCAGCAAGGGAATAAAGAAGGCCTGATGCGCGCCGGGTGGTTCGCTGGAGTGGACACGTAGAGAGCAGAGCAACCACACACAACCTGCCATGCCGACGGGACAGGACACTTAGGAGAAGTCGCTACAGAGCGGCAGCCTCCTCTCCTCACCGCTCCTGACTGAGCTAACTGCAGGACGCAGACATTTTCATCAGCCCCTGCTTCATTTTAAACATAATCTGCAAAATCTACAACACACAGAAACACCCTCCCTAACTGAACCCAGAAGCGGAAAGAAGCACATCTTAAAAAAATAAAATGAGAAGCAACTATACCACACGTGTCCAGAACAATCTCTGCCGGCTGGTGCGGCCAGACAACTGCTTCGGAGCGCGCTACCTTGCTGCAAGCGCTGCACAAGTCTGTGCCGCCGCAGCTCTCCAAGCACCCCCGTCCCCCAGACCAGCCAGCCTTGACCTCCCTGTCTCGCTCGGGCAGGAAAGGTCAGGGGTATAATAGCCCCTTCTTTATCAAGCCTGAATACCAATAACTTCGTCACCTCCGAGAATTAACAACATGAGAGCTCAAAACCCACTTTATTGGTTACGTCAAAGGCTGGAAGACGCTGCCCGAATCCTGGCAGAATGGTAGAAAACAAAAGTGGTCTCAGCGTGAGCAGGGACTTGATTATCTGCAATTAGCGAATCGATGATTCTCCAAGACACTGATTTAGGCCAGCACTTCTTATTAGCAAGTCAAGGAAAGCACAAGGGCAAATTGCATCAGAGCTGAGCCCAGCTCCCAAATACTGTCTTGTTTAAAAATTAATATATAATTTTGCAAGGGCTCGAATACATACGCACAACGGCACCGCTTAGATCAGCCTGCCAGGTACAGGCTGAACCTAACCACCAGACAGGCGGCCCTAGTCACTACCACCATGGAAACAAGTAATTCTGTTATTTTGCTCCGAATATAAGGGTATCTCAGGTAGTCAGATGCTAACAGCCCACTCCTGAGAGCACATGCCCATTTAAGTAACTTTGCTGGTGTTACAGGTCCACACCCTCACTGTGGGATGGAAAAGGCCGCACACAAAGCTTCGCGAAGTCCCTGGGAAGACACCCGCTGGTTTTGGATGAGGCCCTTCTGTTTTTAAATACTTGATCTAATTTTGTCTTGTAACGTTACACAAGAACACAGCTGTATATTTAATCTCAGAGTTAAACCATTAATTTGGAAATTACAATTTGGTAATACTCTGTATTAATAATGCCACTACATGCGTTATGTTCGTTTTCTATCTGGAAGTTTAAACACAACAGGTCTCACTCAAACAGCTTAAAATTAAACCATTATGTCCATTTGAGATCAGGCACAAAGACAGGTATGGTGTAAAATATACAACAGCAGACAGCTTGAATATACATTTTACTTTCATTTGTCTGAGACGTTTGTGCCAAGAATCCACTTGAGCCTGCTCTTCACTCAATTAGGGAGAAAAATTTGTTTTTAAAATGATTAAAAGCATAACACTGCCCAGTGTCATGTACTCTCCAATAATCTTCAATCTTTGTGACTGTCTTTGAAACTGTATCAGAGCAGTTTTATCACTCACAGCATGTTTTTTTGCTTTACTAATCCCTACACTTCCAGAGGGGTTACTGGAAGAAAAGGAAAAACAACTTAATCCATTTATTTTAAAATAAAAACAAACAAAAAAAACCCCAGCATTTAGGTATTTTAAGTAAGAATCAGGCAGGCTTGAACCCTGCAGCAAGAGAAGTTGTGATTTATACACCAACGTGATAAAATTAAAAAGGCCGAGTCAGATTTCAACACCGTTACTTAACCGGCTTTCTGCATAAACACCTCAAGAACAATGCAGCGATTTACAGCCCGATCCGAACAGCCCCGGTGCAGACCCGACAGGCCACGCTGCACAGAAAGTTGCTTAGTTATGCGTTTATCGAGACAAAAGGACGGGCGCCTTCGTTCTTTCCCTTTGCAAGCCCAGATAAATTCCAGCCCTGAAGTACAGGAAATTAAAACAGAATAATAAACTAAGAAGAAACGCTTCCAATGGGAAAGGAAATCCCGATCCGGTGCTGGTGCCCTGCAAAGAGTTAAAGCCTGCAGCCCCAGCCATGCCTCCCCAGTCCTCCCCGGCCCCTGTCCCGCTGGTTTTAGCACAGCTGCTACCTGCAGCCACGTCCCCTCGGTAGCAACGCACAAGGGGAAAGTGCAATTTTGAGCTTCTCTTTTCATCTCTATGGTGACAAAAAGCTCCGCAGAGGGAAATCAGGGTGCCTTCCACTCAAAAGGTTTCTCATTTTCAATGACTGCCTTTCACAATATTTTAATTAAATCTCTGGTGGGGAAGCTTTAAAGAAAAATTTTTTTTTTTGCAGATTGTGGGGCTCATTTACAACAACAGTTAGAGCAAAAAGGGTGAAAAAAGGTACTTTAAACATTTTTAAAATAGAAAGATTCCATAGTTGAAGACGTAAGAATAAATCTGCATAGTTTTACAAAACCAGCATGTGGAGGGGCCAAAAAGTCTTTCAATAACAAACACATTCTCTTGCATGTAACATATCTCTCAAATTTTAGCAGAGGCTGAAGGACCGCCCAGGGAAGTGCCCCTTCCCGAGGGGGCTGAGCGCAGGCCAGGCACGGGAGAGGCAGCGATGGGAGGGCAGGTTCTGGAGATGTCCCTTGGTTCCCCTGAAGCAGCAGTAAAACTGCCCTGCGCTTGGCAAGTCAGAAGATGCAGCAGCACGTTGCACCGATGGCGTTTGAAGACTGCAGTATAAAAGCAAGGTCATGGCATTTATCCGTCTTTAAAAATCTCAGTCCACTGCTACCAACAAAAGAGAGACACCCCAACCTCAAAGGAAGGGGCAAGTCCGTTCTGCAAACCTGTGCACAGCACCGCTGAAGGACAGCGTGCACAAAGCGCTTTCAGTTTTTCCCCACAAAACACGTTTATCATCAGCATCGTCTCCCAGCAGGACACCCCATCAAAGCGGTACGCCCGCCGTCCCTCGGCTCAGTCCCCTTCTTTCTCCAACCACCCCGCTGCCCACCCCGTCCCACAGCGCGTGTCCTCAGCCCACGTGAGCTGGGGACACCGGCACCAGCGGAGCCCGGTGCCACCCCCGGAGATGGCAGGGCTAGCACGGGCGCTGCCACAGGCACCAGGACGCGTGCCAGTCCCACGCCACCGCTGCCGGAGCCCAGGCCACCGAGCAGGCGGTGCTCCCCCTGCGGCGCAGACCTGCAGCCCCTGCCCCCAGGAGCCCACGCTCAAAGCAAAAGCAGGCGAGCGCTCCTCAGGTCTAGAGTAACAGCTCTCTGACACAGGCCGTGGAAGAGCCCGTCTAATGTAAAAGGGATGGAACCACTGAAGAGGCGCTAGAAAGTTTGGATAAAAATAACTGAACACATCCGGAAAATCAGAAAGTGGTAGAACGCAGGAAGATCAGCTTGGGAGACCGTGGTTCTGGAGGAACAGCCCTAACGAAGGTCACTAAAAGCCTCACAGACCAAAATACTTTCTCTAGGATGCCCGTTTCGATAGCAAGGCAGAAGCAGTTCAGCATGCTAAAGAGGCAGAGTGTAGAAAAACGGATGACTCTGCAATTAAAGCCTACAAACGGCGCCAAGAGATCCAAGTGTGTTAACAAACGTAAAGCTCTGGACAAAGCACTGCAACTCTCATCCAAGCTCTCTTGTATAACGTGGCAATAATACCACCTCTTTATCTAATATAATCGCTGAAAGAACATATTCGTCCTGCAAGGTATGGTGAACTCCTCAGGAAACAGGCTGTGTGACAGTGCAAAGTTTTCACCTAAGACACAAACCAGGGCAAGCGTGTTGCTAATTATTTTTTTTAAAGTTTAACAGTCTACCGAATTAAAAAGCAAAGTCTAACTAGACATGGGAAAAAAAATATTCTCATCCTCTTTTTAAAATAAAAATGTAGGCGCAGGGAGATGCAATGACACAACAGCCTGTAACAGACCAGCCCAGAGCCCCTGAATCCCAGACCGGTGCCTTTGTCACCACGCTCAATAGAAAATACAAGTTATTCAGCCAGGCTGGCCACTTATGCAGCATTCCCGCTTGTTCGCTGGAAATTGCTATTCTAGGAGCTATCCAATCTTTAACGACTTCTGGACTAGTCTGCATTTGATTTCAGGGCAAAGGCCAAGCCAAGAGGGAGACCCCGCAAGGAACTCCTCCCTCCAGCTCTCAGTTCATTTTTAAGGCTGTCTCAAAGATGAAAACAGAATGTTTTAGTGCTCACAGGGGCTAAATACCTAGAGTTCCAAAATGAAATACAACCTCCTTTCAAAGCCACTGATAGGCAAAAAGTATGTTCTTTAAAATAAAACACTGAGGCAGGGGTGGGAGTCATTCAGGACCAAAGGTTTCTTTTAAACTGACACAAACAGAACGGCCTATTTTTCATGTAAATTTTTTTTTTTTTTTAAAATCATAATCACTGCTGCAAGTCCAGCTACCCCTGTACGTAAAACCCTTTCCACATACATATTTTCCTGGGGGAAAAAAGGCTTATCCCCACAAAGGAGTATGAAATAAATTGCTTTACTGAAGGTTAATAATATCCTGTCGCCGTGGTAAAAGACTCAATTACAAAACCTTCAGAAGAGCTCCCAAGGAACTCATCTGCCTGCAGTGACAGAGGCTTAAATAGCCAAAATACACAGAAAGGCTAAGCACTTCCCAAAAGAGAGGAAAAAGGGAAAAAGATGGGGGTCTTAAGTAAAAAACCTGGAAATTGGACACTCAAGGTTATAAAAAAAAAAACCAAACACACACACAACCACAATTCTTCTCTGCACACACAATTCTCTATAATCTCAGCAAGAATTATGGCCTAGGGAGACCAGCACTAATTTTAGTATCAGATTTATTATGCAGCAGGGAGCAGAAATCAGTCAGGCCCGTCTCTCACTCCTAATGGGCAGAACTAGATCACGCTCCGGGAAGGCTCTACTGAAGAATAGCTCAGGCCTGGCGAAAAACAAAGCTCCTGGGGCTCCCCGAAGCACAAACACACTGCGTTCTTAGAAGCCACAATAAAACACAATGATACTCCTCATTTCTACAGCGCTGCCTGCCAGAGGATCCCAAAGCACATGAATTAAAGCTTCCAGCATGCCTGGCAGAGGAGCCAGCAGCAGCGAGGGAGGACAGCACAGTCTTCAGGGTATTCAGCTGGGGACCCAGAAGCCCGGGCTGCAATTTTTCCTCCTCTACAGATACGCCATACAGGCAAGTCCTCTGCCTGCAGAAGGGCAGCACTGTTTCAGAGGGCTGCCGAGTGCGTGCAGGGTGCTCAGAGCTGCAGCGGTGGCCGAAAAAGCAGCATTTCACAGCAGTGGAAGCAGAGAGAGAGGTTAAGCGCTGCTCAGAAACAAGCACGGAGCGCTGGCTCCCGCCGGCTCCAGCTGCCTCCCGCACGGCCTCCCCTGACCACGCAGACGGCACAACTCTTCAGCACTCAAGTTCACCAGCACACCTTCGTGCACCGAGCCCTGGGCTTCAGCGCTGCTTCGTGCTGCTACGTATTCACAAACACACAGAGCCTCCCCCAGAAATTAATCAAACCCTGACAGGGAGCAGTTCTATATTCGTTCCTTCCCTTTCTTGCCCCGTACTACAGCAGCTGACGACAGGTTTTGAAGCATCAGTCAGATGTCGGATGGGCGTGCTGCATTCAGTCTGTTCTTCTGGGCACTCACCCCTCCATCTTAAACATTTTATAGCTTACCCCTCCGTCTGCTTGTGCCCCCCTCAGACTTTGAGCTCCACTAGCATCATTCTTAAGATGCTTCAAATGCCCAGTGAAACCAGGCCTATTCTCAACAACTGTTTCTAATAAGCCAGCATTAGCTACAAAAGCCTTTTGCAGAGGGTTTTCATGACTGACTCATGCCCGTCTCCAATGATGCAAGACTAAGGCAATCTCTGCACATAGCTTCGTCACCTTGTGGGGACTGAAGAAAATGCAGAGTTACTCCCACGGCACCGACCCTGGCACAGCCGAGACATCAGGTTCTCAAACCCCGTCTCCTCTCCTCACCAACACCTGGAAACACGTGGCACTGCGGGTGCAGTCCCAGCACCGCGTCGGGTTCGGAGTAACCCTCTCCCAAGGCACCAGCAATTCCCACTGTTTCGAGTATTGCAGAACACGTGAGCAGCACTTCTGTTTTCCACATCCACAAAACAAGGGTGATGACAATCACTTACCTCATCTCCATATGATAAGAATAAGGGTCAGATTTAAACTAATTTAAGTCATTTCAGCACATAAGTCTTTTGTGAAAGTAGGATGCTGACATCTCCAGGAACGTATGTCCCACAGACTTTCAACTACATCTTGAATAAAACTTTTCCAAGAACCAGTTTTTCTTTGGTAGCTCACTAAGATGAAGACCAGACACTTTCAAAACATAGTTATGTCATTTTGATTTCAAATAGAGGACAGGCAGGCCCGCATCTCCAAAAACTGCGTTGCCTACTTCTTTGTGCATCTAGGCACTTTACTAGTAGTTTTCTGGTTTTGTTTTTAAAATGACCTTGAGTGTATTAGGCAATTTAGGAGCTCTGCTTTGACCTGCTCTAACAGAAATTAGTGGTTAACTGCTAACTTCAATGAAAGCAAAGACTGTCATCACTGAGAAATTCAGAAAGTCCACCAAAACTTACATGGCCAGTTGTGGTTTTCACCTGGTCCTAATTCAGTGCTAGAGTAAATAAAAACGGATTTAGAAGTTTTGGATTCCTCTGCATCTATTTTCCTACTTCAAAATAGCTGTCTTTTTGGCTCCAAACTTCAGGAAAAAAGGAAAAAAGTATAATCAGTTTCCTGTCCAACAAGTGCCTCCCCTACCCAAAAGTTGTCAACAAAACAGCTACCTTCTTAAGGCCCAAACTGTTCACGTACTGTTCGTTAAGAGATCACCGGCCTTCTGGCTCCTATCTCA
This sequence comes from Pelecanoides urinatrix, assembly GCA_013400755.1. Lineage (NCBI taxonomy): Eukaryota > Metazoa > Chordata > Aves > Procellariiformes > Procellariidae > Pelecanoides > Pelecanoides urinatrix. The sequence continues at coordinate 795,456 of VZTQ01009260.1, forward strand.
TCTTTTCCCCCTGCCTCCCCACTAACCCTGAGCAGGCGACTGCAATGAAAATAACGAGACTTAGAAATTGTCTTCAGGCAATGAACCCACCTGCCTGAAAAGCAGGAACAGCAAGAGAGCAAGGGGCAGAAAAGACAGCAAGCAGACCCTAGTAACACTGGCCTGGATCAAGTAAACTCAAACCATCTAAGCCTGCGCCTATCTTGGGATTACTAACCTTCATGCAAAATACCAGAGCTCTGCATATACTGCCCCTTCTACCACCCTGGCTGCCAAGCAGCAGAACGTCTCTCACTCAACATTTCTTAGGGCAGTGGAGACACAAAGCCTCTTTACAAAATGGGCACCAGATTACGGTTCAGGAATGCCGCCTTAGATTTAGTCACTCGATTGTACCAGCAGTGCAAGCTCCGCTTCTGCAGAGCAGCACCACGTCGTGTATGCAGCCCTCTGAAGTGCCCAGCGAGTTCACCAAAAACTGCTAGGCAGTTAATACTGAGGATTTCGGATCTTTAGGCCTGCCAAGCAGCAGGAAAAGACTCTTGCATACAACCACCAAATATCCACTTCCTCCCTCTGCCTCTTTACAGCCTAGAGCACATTTTCACCTGCATAACCAGCACCAATAATCAGGCCGCGCAACTCAGGACTTGCTCTCTGATCTCTGTTCCACCTCAAGAAGCGCTTGGCAGCATCCATTTGTCTGCCTTGATCCAATGATCTCCAGTTCTCGGGAACACAAGACAAACAGGTGCTGGTGTCCTTCTCTCAGCTGCAGGAAATTCAGAACATTTCAAGGAAACAAAGGGAGGCACCCTCCAAAGATGAAGGACTGCACCTGCCAAAGACCTCCAAGTACATTAAGAAACAGTAAAATTTCTTTTGACCACGACCTTATAAGATGCTTACCCTGTCAACTGCATTCCTTCAGCTGCAAGCTGGATGAAATAAGGTTATGTTTTCTGCAAGGATACTTGTCCTCTCCCACCTTTTTCTTTCCCCATCATTTTCAAAGGAATTGACACTTTATTTTACTTTCCACATATTGCAAGAGATCAGGATTACACAGCATCAGCTGAATAACATTCTGCGTGCACTCTCATCAGCTTCATGTGTTCAGATGACAGTGATGGGGACTATAAAAGCATGAAGACAGATAATCACTGCTTATGTCTGCAATTATAGTTCCAAAAAAGTTTCTTCATGGCTTTTTAGCATTAAAGCCTTTCGACTGGTAACTAAACTGCTTTAATTTTTTTTCTATTCTATATTTTGTTCTTTTCCTATTGCATACACATACTTGATTAAGAGAGGAGAGAAATGCCCCTACTAAAATATCCACTGGAGATACCTACAAAAGAGAGGCCCAGAAATCTAAACTGACTTCTAATAACTACAGCAAAATCAAAGCCATGCTCACAAAACTTAGGGGGAATCATAACTACGGAGGACTTTCAACTATCATTTTATTTAATCTGGAAGATGAATGACATAGAGGATGTGAGCAGATGAAAAAGAGGAGGGGAAAAAAATAAAAATCACACAAGATGATCACAACTCCTTCTTCATACATAAAGTGCCAGGCACACTGCATGCATAACCTGCTGCTTTGACCACAGCACAGATTAGGCGAGTCAGGAATTTAAAGCACAAAGGTGCTGTGGCAAGAGACTCTCTCCAGGTGCTTTCCACCGCCATCCACCCGCCCCCAGGATCCCAGGCTGGCCAGGGCAGGAGATCCCCACTCGGCAGGCAGACGGGGAGCAGAGGCACGCAATTGCAGAGCAGCTTGTCTCTGCCGCTGCGCTTCGCAGTGGAAGCGCGTCAGGACACACTCCTCATCCGCCTAAGACGGAGGAACCACTGCAGCCACCCCTCCAAGCTCCAACAGGGAAGAACAGGCCGCACAGAGAGAAGCGGGTACAGTCCTGCAGCACAAAGGCGAAAGCCAGCTTCCAGGAGCTGGACCACGGGGGCGGAGGAGCGTCCGGCATGGCTGAGCGCCCAGCTCTGCGGGGAAGAGAGGAGCCAACGCTTATCTGGAGGCAGAGGGACTCCAGAACACCTGCAGCTTAGCGTGCTTCCTCCTCTCCTCTCGTTACTGAGGGCACCAGGACCGACCCTGCACTGCAACGCACCGCTGAGCCCATTTAAATCCACTGCCAGCTTGCCCCCTGCCTCCCAGCGCCCCAGCCCCCACGCTAGCCTGTAGCCACCATGTGACCGGCGTTAGCCATAACTCATACCACAAACTACCTTTCAGATGCTGTGGCCTCGCCTCCTTATCTCACTTCCCCCTCCCCGAAGCCTCGCCGCCGCTGTTGGGAAACCCCAGCCTACGGCAGGAACCTCAGCACCCAGCAGCCACAACCTCCGCCACGCACCAAAGCGCTGGCACTCCAGCCAGGGCCTCCCTTATAAGTTTTCCAATCAAAAGTCGTTAAAAAACAAGAAAACCTCAGTTTAACCCCTCAAGGACAAGTCGCATAAAGAGCCAGCAGCATACGATATACTGCTCTGCTTCACACACTTCCTTCCCAACGCCCAGGGACGCCGCCAACATCTTTCAGAGAGAAGCGGCCGTTTACGTTGCGGTACCGAACCTGGGCGTCAGGAAATGGCTGTGTTCTCTGCCACGCTGAGATACTTTGGATAATCCCCCGTAGCCCTTTTTTCCTCCAACCCTTGCTTCTCCAGGCTCAACGTCAGTACCAGGCCCATCAGGGCTGTATTTGGGTTCCCACACGCTACACCAAGACAGACCAAACTCTTACTGACAGCAACACCGTGCTTCCTCAGTGGCCAAACCCAGCTAACGGTGGTCCTGGGACATTATCACAGCAGGTTTTACAAGGGGCTTTTTCACCAAGCACTATTTGAACAGGGCAGTGTTCAAATTTAGGTGTGCTGTGTATTCAGCAGGCCACCCACCCAGGGCTGGAGGTACAGAGTTGACCTACAGAAAACAACAGGGGAGGAAGGTGAGCTGTCTAGTACAAATACATCAATCAAAAAAACCCCAAACTTCTTACACAAGAGACTTTTTGAGGAGAGGGAGCCCCAACTGCAAGAAGCCGACACCTTTCGACGTAGCTGGCTCAGCGGGGCTCGTTTGGGTCTCGCATGAGAGATCTCCCAGGGATCCTCAGGACATGGCAGAGAGCGACGGCCTGACACCATCCAACATGACAGTCGGTAGCAGCCCCGCACCAAAAGATGGGGCGATACCCCCACGTCCTCAGAAAACTCCTATCACATTTCACTTCTCAGCACTAACTTCAGACTTCTTTTCAATGTTTTCTCTTCCCTTCCACAATCCACTGAGCTATAGGCTTTGTAGGTCTGCCAAATACACCAGAAGCAGGCGAATTTCACCAGCAAATGAACATCTTTATACTCATTTACAACACTTTGCAAAACTTTGGCAAAAGGATAAATGTTCTGCGTATGTATCGGGCTCTGTGCACAGCTCGGGCTCAGAGCAGGGGATAACACCGACACATCTCTGAACATAAATGATTGATGATGTGGCCAAATGGAAAACTGTACAGAAGTTTCACTCTTTCAGTAAGCACTGCAGAAAAATCACTAGCAGTGTCCCCATCAGCAACACCTTTTTCCAGCAATGAAAAAACAGCAAACCTGCTGCCAGTGCCGAGGGTTTGCAGCTGACAAGCTTTCACCACAAACCAAGTCTCTGACTTGAGCAATACCTCTCAGTCCAGTGGGATTTACGGATACTTGGGACAAATGTTCAGCTCCTTGCAACCTCTTTACACACCACACCAAATCACCCTTCGGGAAGATTCCTGAACAATGTTTATTCAGCAATTGTTATAAAAACCTCTACTGACTCTCTATCTAGCAGGCATTCCGTTTTCACCAGCATTCAAGAAGCTGGAAGTCTTTCCGCCACTTCACAGTCTCTATTTTAAATAAATCAACTTTTCAAAACACTTTTTCACCCTGTGCTCCTCACCTTCTCTTTGATGCAAAACTGACCCACAGAACAACATAAAGATGAGCTCAGCGTCAGGGATACTAAACCACAAATTAAAACAGCACAGCGCAGGTTTGGGGACACTGCGAAGAATTTTGTAGCCTCTGGGCAACACCAGCAACTGCCAGCAACCCAGCCCTGAACCACGAGGACTGGAGCTGCACCAGGACCCTGCCCACGTTCTCAGCCAAGGAGGCCTCGTAGCTGTATGGCACACACAGAGGAAAATAAAACAAATAGGACTTAACAACCTCAAACCCTGGGAACTCCTTAATTCACTAGATATTAGTTTCTTTCCCCCACCCCACAATTTTCCCTCCCACCTGCCAGGCCACCTCATTACTGTCACTCTGCATCAGTTCTTGCCACAGTAGTTTTCTTGGACCTTTGCCCCTTCAGTCAGCTTGAAACCTCTTCCCTATTGTACATCAGAGTCAATGGGAAATTAATGCAAGTCTGCGCTGGGGAGAGGGAAGGGCAGAGGGAACAACGCTTTCTGCTGCTGTCAATACTTCTTTTCCTTCACCCTTCTTGCCATGTACACTTCACCAACAGATTAAGAAGGCTTGTCCGCATTTAACTGTTGTTGCCTCACAGCAATAGTCTCTGGAACTATTCCTCACATGTAGAATTGCATAAGTCTTAGCAGGGTAGGGTCCTTCTTTATAATACAAAGTTCCTGAAGTACAATCCTAATACTTAATTTAAGCCTACTTGGTCACCATAATACACCCAGCTGCAGACGTCCCAGCACGCAGAATGACTGAGCAAGGGAGAAGAACTTCCTAACATTCTTCAGATTTTCTCTGCACTCAAAAAATAATGGAAATATTTTCAACAGGAGAGCAGCAAAACGCCAAAGTTTAGAAGTAACTTATTAATACCCCATGCTGATCTGACTACAGAGGTTCACGTTAACTTTCAAATTACTCAGCAAACCACAACTTCTACAGCAATAATATCTTAGAAACCTAAGCCACGTTGAACACTGCTCACATAGTTTACAGAATTATTCCAGTGACTAAGGCAAATAGAATGTGTGATTGCAGGGCTAGAGACTAAATTAAGCTTAGAAAATTTTTGTTTTGTTTTGTTTGTTTGTTTAAGTCTGATGCTACACTGACCTTGCAATCCCTTTTTTGAGGAAACAGCAGATTAATATTTTCTTGTGAGTGAGATCCTCTGGTGGAGGGGGGGAAATGAGAGATGAAACTGGCCATCTCTGAAAGAGAAGTGATGGGACTGACCATATACAAAGTACTGTCAAATACACAAAGTAATCTTTTAATCTTTTTCTGCTACAGGCTCCACAGTTCAACAAAGCATTTAATAATGTGCTTTTAGTCCATCCTGATTCAGCAAAGCACTTACCCACATGCTTATGCCAACTTAAGTATATGCTTAAGTGCTTTCACACAATAGGGACAGAGAAGATTCAGGCCTTGCAGATGAACCATTTTCTGAAACAAGCCATTTTTTCCTAAGATGACTGGCTCTATTTACAGCTTCTCCTCCCTTTATAGCATGACCCAAAATGTGTTTAAAGAGAACATTAAAACACAATTGAAAAGCCAAATAACTAATAGGAATAGCAAAGACAACACCTACGTATGGCTTAATGAAATAGAGGAGTTTTTCTTTTTCCCCTCTCAAAATAACATACACCTTGATCTACAGACACCACGTTACCCTGTTTCAATAGCTCTCCTCTAAAAATAAGTTAGAAGTTCCCATAATGCTTTGGATTTCACAACATTTATGAGACTATCACCAGAGTCAACAGGCTAAAAAAAGAATCCATTAGCATTAACTGGCCTGTCACTGGCAGTGACAAATAAATGAATTTGATGGTTTTAGATCAGTCATTAGTAGACCTACCCCCGGGCTGATAAAGGCTCAGCACTTTGCAGACGAGATGTACTCAATCTGGAAGCAGAGAGGAATGCACGAGGGTGTTATCATGCTGCCCTTCCTCCATCTCCCTGACCTCCCTCATTTTGGACCCTTTTCTGGCATATCCAAGCAGCAAGGTCTCAGTGCAGAAAAGTTGCCTGATAGACACCATTAAAAATAACCCAATAACACAGAAAAGCACAGGGAATGTAGAATCCCCTTTAAAAAAAAACCCAAACCAAAAAAATCCCAAGTTAGATGATGTTCAATTTTAATTTTTAGTTAGCAGCAAGTCAAAGGGAAGGAAAGTACATTAGGACTATTCTTAAAATGAAAGACGTCCTTAGGCAATGATAATGGAAATACATACATTTTACACAAGTACAAGACAGTCTGTGGGCATTAAGGACAACATGAGCAATCTACCTGAGTGGTTAGGGAGAAGAAATAAATATTTACATCTCCAAAACCAACAAAATTACAAAAATCCAGCTCAGCTCTTGCTTCTGACAAAACTCACTGCACTCCATAAAACACCTTGAACAGCCACTTTTTCCTCTGGCTGCCAGTATCCAAGAACAGAGATCATGCTCCGCCTCGAACAGATTGCAGAGAACAAGAATCTGAGCCCCAGAATAATGGATTTCGAAACCCTCTACTACCTGAGAAGACCTGGGTTGATTAGCCAAGACTCAGACTCAACAACTTTTCCATCTGACCATCCAATGCCAGAAGGAAACAAATTCTAGGTGCAATTTACCCTTGACAACAGATTTACTGCAAGGTTGGTTGGACAAGATACCTGAACACTGGCCATAAACCACAAAAAGAAATCCCTCATATCATCTGGTAAGGACTTCATATTACTCTATATGCAGCAGACAGCAATATTAAGGTACACATCTATGCCCAACGCCAAGAGCAGGAAATATTTCCTCTCTTACTCTATCCAGACCTGCAGGGGAATTTTTAAAAAAGAAAAAAAAAAAAAAAGAAAAAACATAGGGAAAAGGCCTGACCTTGCTGCTCTTTACAGCCTGGTGGGGAAGGAAGGGTGGCAGGAAAAGAAGAGTCCTGAGTTCTGCTAGTGTGTTCAGTTCACATTCTTTTGAAAAAGACTTCAAAGTCTACCCAATACTTACAATAAGATGGGAAGTAGTGGGACTAACCTGGAGGAGTTCACAGGCAGAAGCAGAGGAAGTAACAAACAACAGAACTCTTGATTTTCAAGGTCCATCATTTGCTTTGGAATAAAATCTCTCTCTGCTACTCTGGCTCACATTTCTCAGGCAGCCAAGGGATGCAGACACCCCACCCACAGTTAACTTAATTGGAATCAGACATCCAAATCCACTGGTTAGCTTTAAAAAAAAAAAAAAAAAAAAAGTCCCAGGTTAGCCTGGGTGTTATTCCAAAAGGGCATGCCCTCCATTTGCTGCTCTGGAATAGCCAGCTTCACGTGGGTTTAACCAGGGGCGACTCAAATGAAAGGAGAGTTGTTGACACTCTGTTTTTCGCCGAAGAAGGAGGAACAGATGTGCATAACTGCACCTCTTAAAGTCCATGTGCCTGGCCAGACAGGAAACCAGCTAGTCCACGGACAAGGTACGCACAGTTTGCAGATACACTGACTGACTGGAGCACCGGGATGCCAGAACCACTTCTCAGTCCTGCACTGTCCTCTGTTAGAATAAAGACCTTTTGCTATTTTGTGACCGAATGGTCACCACAATATTGTACCCAAACCATGTAGATTAGATCCCAAATTAAAATATGCAATCTCCACAACAACCACCTCCGCTCCGGGTCATCAGCAGACAGGACGCTGGATATCCAGCGCCCAGCGTACATGCCACCAAGCTACAGGAGCAGCTCCAGTAGCCAGCAGCAGCAGTTGGCTTGCCCTTTTTATTTACCAGCTCTTCAAGAGGATGCCTAGAGACTATAGTCAGCAGGTCACATCCACAACGCTAATGAATGCCGCCAAATGCCACTGCAAGTTTGTTGACTTGCCGGAGCGATTCCTAACCACATGCATTATGCCCCTGTAGTAAGTGCCCAGAAGAACGGGCACCTCGGTCCCATCCTGGAGGAACCTGAGCACAAAATACAATTCAGTGCGTAGCTTCTGTAAACTCTGAATGAAGTTTTATCTGCCTCTGTTTCATACATGGCTTTGCAGAACAAAGCATCCAAATTTCTATACCAGTAAGTCACACGAAGGTATTTTCATAGCCAAGGAGCTTCTTCATGGACTCAGGCTGCTGTCCTTTTGCTCTTCAGGTTTGTTTTGTTTTTTAAATAAATCCCCAAGGCAGGGGGGTGGTGAGGGTGAAAACTGCTTACATTCGAAAATATCTAATGAACATGCTAAATTTGATAAGGCTTCTCCAACCTAATATAGCAGGTAATGTCAGAACTGACAGGCTATGTATATTAAAAAGTCAAATTATTGTAGTCTTCAGTATTCAAAAGGGGGTACAAAACTACTCCCCCCCCATCACTGCTGCTTTTTAAGGATTTTTAAGTCAGCAGTTATAAATGATCAACTGTTACAGAATGCCTTCCAGCACTTGGAAGCAAGACAGATTTTTATCAAGAAACAGCAGCCGCAAGAAAGCATACGTATATTCTTTTCATCTTGCTGTCAGCCATGTACCAGAACCTCAACAAGTTAAACCCCTGCAGCAAATTTCCTAAAACAATGGCTTCAAGTCGTCCTGGACTTCACAAGGAGAGCAGGATTACACATCATGGCCTAATCCACTGGAGGCAATCAGCAAGGATTTTCTGTGAGGGTCATTCTAAAAAAAATCAGGGAAGAATGCTCTGCTGTTACAACCTGCCACTTCTTGCTCAGTAACCAATTTGCATCACCAGAGAGGTGTCAAATTATGGAGATGCAGTTTTAAAAGCCCAAAAGAAAGCATTTTACTGGGCTACGGTTTGAAAGGGGAAGACTAGCCAATTAAAGTGAATCAGAAGTGGGGAAGGAATGAGCACAAATTATTGTGCGCACACAAATAAGTGACTGTGACCCCACAGACCACAGCGAGCATGGGATCTGGCAAAGGAGGCGAATGCAGCCCGAGACCAGCACAGCCGCTTGCCCACGGAAGAGTTAATCGTGCCGAGGCAGGTCAAAAGGGCTCCCGAAGGAAGGGGATGGATGGAGGGAAGCGCTGCCAGAAGGTCTGTCGGCACAAGAAGGGGGAACACGGCCGCAGCCTTGCTTCCACCTTGGCACCCAGTCACCGTCAGGGTGGAAAGCCAGGAAGACCACTGAAAAAAGCCCAATCTGCATTTTGCTAAACACACCAGGAAGGAAGACTACTGCGGGGGAGGGAGAAATCCCCCCTTGAACCTAGAAAGAGACAGAGACATTTCATTAAATGCCATTAATCTCCACAGACCCAAGCATTAGCTAGTTAATTAGACTAAAGTACAGTCACATTTTAACGCTGAGCATTCGGTATTCAACTGGGATAAATGAACAACTAAAGTCCAAAACCTTAATTCAGTATCTAATTCAAAAACAGAAAACAAAAAAATCCAGATTATGAAATGCAGTCCAGAATAATACATCATAATTGATGTAAAATCTGTTCTTTATTGCATCTGATTTTCTCCAATTTCCTGATAAGGCTCCTTTCAATTTTAAGATTTTTTTTCAAGTGCCTTGTAGAAATCCCAACGCTTTAGAAAGGACAAGTGTGTAAAAAGCAGAAACAGACACTGCTGATCTCTCCAGAGAGCGCGAGTTCCTGCTAAGAGTGGAATCCAGTGTACGTTCCAGGATTTGCCCCACACTTGAAAGATGTCTGTTACCAAAAACCAAGGGGAAAAAAAAAAAACCTACATAGAGAAAACAAAATCCCCTTTGTAAAGAATGCAAAATCAGGTCATTTTTAACACAAAAATTTAACTCGCTAATATCCTCGGCATAAGTCATGCCCTGGTTTTTTAATTGTTATAGAAGAAATCACACGGGACAGCTTAGCAGCTCTGTTATAAGCATTATAAACTTTTACAAATAACACTGTAGAAACACATCACTGGTAATTGAGGAAATTGAAGACAGTTTAAAATGTAAATAAGCCTTTAAAAGGTACTGGGAAGGGAGAATGGATCATCAGTCACAGTGCAAGATCATCTCCATACTTAAATTATGAAACCCTTCAAAATTCTGATAACTTTAAATTGTATCTTAAAGACAGCATTAATCCAACAACATAATCCGGAAGCCACAAACCCTACAAACTCTTTGCTTAGCACAGAAGGAAGCCAGGCACGCCATTATTCACTCATTAGTTATTAGATATGTCCTACGAAGAAAAGAACCTCTAAATATTTGACTACTTTAGTTTGGTTTAAAATTCTGCAAGTAGGCTGTTGGGTTTTGTTCTCTTTTTTTTTTTTCTTTTAAAGAAAACACTAGCACCTCCCCTGCTATATGCTTAGAGTTTTTAAATTACACATTGTTTTTCCTAGATGCACGTTTTGTACAATATTTAGCATTATGGTTCCACACGCTATTAAACTGCTCGCTTTCATGAGGAGCTATATGCAATAAAATTGTTAGGTTGAACAGGTAGTCTCCTGCCACCAATTTTAATCTACTTATCTTTATTGACTTGCACCCACAACTTTGCAGCCTTGTCTTTCCATTTTTTAGCAGAATACTGAAGTAACCCAAGATGATTAGAGTGTATCCAAGTGGCATACACCAGCTAAATGAAGCTCTTCCAACAGACAGTCAAAAACATATTAAAAAAAAAAAAGTCAATTACAAGTTTTCCTTCAGCCTCTGGCTTTCAAAATTCAAATACAACTGACTGCACATTTGATTTGAAACTGATCTGTTGTTTTGGTTAGGCACAGCCCAAAGAGCAGCAACCACTTCCATTCCATAAGCAGCTCCTCCAGAAGAAAGGGCACACACGATACCTCCGAGCAAGCATGCAGACATGAGTTCTCTGCACATGGCTACAGCGTCTTTGTCCCAGCGTGGAAACTGGCCGCACTATCGCAAGAGTGCCCTGGAAGAAGAAGGTCACTTCTCCAGCCAGCCTGATCGGCTAAGAGACTTAAAGCTCATTGTTTCACTGTTCTTGCAAAAGAATACCCCATGGCCTGAAGAGTTCAGAGCTTCATCAGAAACTTGCTATCCAATGCTTATTAGTCTCCAAACACATCTCTGAAGTTATACAAAAGAAAATTTGCAAACAATGAAGGCAGAGATATATTCCCATCCATCACAACCACAGAACTGAAAGCTCAGCTCAAAACAAGCCTGAAGTCTGCACTTAATCCAAATGCTCTTCATAAACACCATGCAAAACATATTGCGTAAAATAGCATAACAAACGCAAGTAATGCAGCAACAATCGCCCACTAGAACTAGAGAAGTCTCTGCTTTTCAGCCAGCCACAACTGACCGGGATCTGCAAGGAGACAGTTAAACTGGAGACACGTAATATCGCACAAAGCAGCTCTCCTGTAGTTTCACAGCCATACGCTGATACCCTTAAGACGCCATGCACTCCAGCTTTAAAAGCTTTCATTGCCAATTCCCTGTTTGAAACCTGAACTGCCTGGCAACAATGATTCTCTGTGTGCCTAAAATCCTATTATCGATCCTCCTACTTACCTTAGGCTGTGCTCGTCGGGGAAATGCAACTTTAGGGTCAATCTGAGGAAAAAGAAAGGGGAAATCAACAAGATAGCTTTTGTTGTCAATTTATATACTTCTTTTTTTTTTAAAAAATCATTGAATTATTAATCCCTCATTTCTCAGGCTTATAATTCAGTACATCAGGTCATCTAGAACTACTCTGGAACTGATGGATCACAGTCTGGGTCTGTCTGGGGGTTTTTTTGGCAGGGGGAGGGAGACGCAAAGAAAGGAAGAAAACATCTCTTCTGCTCCTGCATCATCTTCTGGGCGACAACCTCTGCTGGTGCTCAGGGAGCTCTGTATTAGTCTCTGGGCGCTGCCTCTACAACCAAAACTGCACGTTAAACGTTACTACGTACTCTGGAGGTTGCACAGAAAGACGGCCAGCGTTCCTGATCAAGATCTTAACCTGTTGTTTTTGACACCTGCACCTTCCTTCAGTTGGGTTTTGGGTTACTCTGTTTTTCTTTTATTTTTCTGCTTTGTTTTGTCAACCGACTAGCAACACCAGACAAAAAAGAAATGCAGAACACAAAGTCAAGTTATTTACATTTCAATTATTAAAAGTAAAACATTAGAAGGACTACAAGATTATCCTTCATAACAATATGCCAAATTGATCTGGTTTGCTCACCCTCAAAGAATATATGTGAGCAATGAAAGACAACAAAGGGGCATTTATGGGAAGGGGAGGAAGAGGGGAGAGCAAGACACAAACAAAACATACAGGCATTTTAAACCAGAAGAAATCAAGTTGTTAAAAAAGATTTTCCATGAAGGAGTTACCTAAAGTATTCTTGAATGAAGCACGCTACCACAGAGACAAAAAGGAAGAAGGAAAAAAAAACAACAACTTTTGTTTTACCCCATGCTCCCTTTTTTAAGATACAGCATTGACTCCCATTGCGCTGCATAAATTAGAAAGCATGTCCACTCTGCAATTCCAAAATGCTAATACTGCAATTTTAAAAACAACTTCCACATGGGTCATCTTTAAAAAGCAACTCTTCTCTACCATTCAAAAAAATCACTTAAAACCAAAAAGACACCACCGCAGATGCATGGCTGGATGTAAATAAAAATCATACCTTTTAAACAACTGCCCATCTTAAACTGTCATCTTTAAAAATGATTGCAATAAAATGTCTACATGCTGCTGATTTCACCTGTTTTTTAGCAGCATCTGCACGCGGACATATTCTAAATAAAGAGTCTGGAAAAGGATTTTTTAAAGTATTAGATCCTACCTTAATTGTGCAACTTGTGACTGCTTTCAGTGTCATCTTTGACTATATAACAAACTGATGAAACTAAACCTGATCGCGTTAAGGCATATTTAGAAGTAGAGGCTTTCTTTAATAGCTTGGGTTTGGGTTTTGTTGGGTTTTCCCCCCCCTCATGCTAACCCTGATTAGGAAGAGGAGATGTTTCCACTTGGTATTGTTATTCCTGTGGTGATAAATATACCTGTCACTGATAAAAAAACCACAAGCCTCTCCTAAAAAGCAGTTTTACTCAATTAATTTGTCAAAATTGGAAATAGCACAAATATCTGATATGCGACTGATAAACTGATTTGTCTACATCAGATACAAATGTATCTTTTTTAGGACATACCTGAGAAATGAGCGATTACATGCCACTTTATTGTTCAAAAAGCATAAAAAGTAAAATTCTTTATCTAGAAAGCTAACCTTTTCATAGAGATTAACATTATCTACAAATATATTCAGCACTGACTAGGCATTTGTCTACTGGGGAAATACAACAGGTACGGATTTTCCACAGCGATACTCAAAGGTGGAGGCAAACATGCACGTTTCTACCTTTGCTTCGAAAGTTAAAGATTTCTTAACAAAGAACACCAGTCCCACCAGAAGGACATCACTGCAAAGTCCCACTGGTGAAAAGTTGGAAGAGCCATTAAGAACTCCAAAGCAACACATTCATTTTTGAAGGTCAGTTCAAAGAGCATGGAGTTCTTTGCACCACAGCAACAGCCCTTATTAAATAACTGAATTTTCCTTCACAAAACCTTTTGGATAAACACCATCGGCGTTTGAAGATGAACACTAGCAATCAACATGGCAAATCCATACCTTTTGCATATCCCTGCCAACTATTCAAACAACAACAACAAAAAAAAAACTTCTACCAAAAAAAAAAAAATTAGTTAGTTAGGTACAATTCTACTTACTGTATCTACAAGTCCTCTAGGAAATGACTATAATACTATTTCTGATATGAATGGCCATTACCTAAACAAAGCTTTTAACGTAACTGTAAACAAGAGCGACGTTTCCATGCCAATACCCAACCGATCTGCCTCCTGTGCTGAACGTTGAAACAGAGTCAAATGCTATGTTATACTAAAGAACAGTTACTATACACGTCTACAAATAAACGGCTGAAAGGGAACCTGGCTAGTTTTATGTTTTACTTTTAAGCTGCGTTACTGATTCTAAGGTCAATTTGTTGTTCAGACTGATTCAGTCATTATCACACAATCAAAATTGAGGCGAATTTGTCCTGGTCAAGCTTTTTCACCCCTCCCCCAGAGAAAAGCAAATTAATACATTGCAGGGACTAGACTGTGATACAGGAGAAAATCTGGGGGAGGACCTAATTATAGTCAGAAATATGACAGGGTGTCCTCCCATGATTTTTTTTTTTTTTTTTTTTAAAAACCCTCGTTCAAGATACTGTTTGCCTTTGTTCTTCTTATCTAAATTTATCTTTAAAAAACACATAGAGAATATAGCTGTACATGAAAAGTCTGGTGAGTTTAATCTCAGGAGCACAGTTGAATCAGTTATCTTACCATATCTGATTAAACCTGAAATCAAATTATTAAGGCATGTGAAAGCATGGGCTACGTGTTCAGACAAGCCCAGCAGAATTTGTAGGTCGAATTAAAACACTAGATTCCACCTGCTTCAGTGAGAGCTTTGGGCTTTTTGTTTTCACATAAATTACATCTTAAAAAAAAAGAAAAAAAATCATACACTCATGTTTGCTCCCTGTTTATTCTATTCATTTAACTATAATCTCATACACACAGGCACAAGCAAGATGTTCCAGCACCGAGACGGGATTCCTCCTAACACCATGCTCGTGTTAAAATAAAACCTTTAAGATCCAGAATACATACTATAAAAGACAGTTACAGCAACAAACACATTCGCCACATCCAGCAGAAGCTCTCTGCCAGTTAAACCAGCACGATCCTTCCCTTCCCCAAACACGACCCCCTTCAGACCGATCAGTACCAAAGCGATAATGACCTCTACCAGTGTCCTTCCCCCCTCCCCTTCCAGGTTTGCTGAGGCTTAAAATTGCAACCAAGTAAGAGGCACGAAAACTTCATCCTTTTGCATGGCCTTGATTGCAGGGAGAAAAACAGGGCCTAAAGCTACACACGCTTGATACCTTTTGTTTGACTCAATACTGAAAACACCCTATCAGGTCAAGGGGCAAACTTACATGTGGTTTTGTTGGGTTTTTTTAAAAAAAAAAAATAGCAAATGTAACATTTATTAAAAAACTAGATCAGCTGAATCTCATGAGCATTTTCCTTATGTTATGCACTGGAGACTGAGTGTAGCAAAAAGCACTGGAGAAACAACAACAAATTCGGGCTTGTGCTTCTCTACCACATCTACTCTCGAGCTCTCGTATAGCTTTCCACAAATTAATGCGTACGTTTCATAAGGGCCCTAACATCACGGGTGAGGGGGGATCTCTCCAAAAAATGACTTTGGGAAATGACACTAGAAGCAGCTTTTACGATTTGACAGTAAGTCACTCCCTCCTTGAAACACGCGCACCAATAAATAAATAATCAATCAAAAGATGCAGAAAGTTCCCTGCAGAAAGCATTCTGCAGCGGAACACCAAAAAAAGTTGGATTTTACTCCACAATTTTTTCAATGTCACCGCTCAATAAAATGCAAGGCTGGGGGAGGAGCCATCGCTCGGTATGGGTAAATTGGGATTTAAAAAAAGAAAGTTGCCGCTTTTCGTAAGTTAAAGGCAGACTCTAGGAAGAAAGGAAAAAAACAACCATGCAAAGTCCCGGTTCAATGACAGCTTGACACCGCCCCGCAAAAAAAAACCAGCCGAAGTCGCAGCCGCGGCCAAGCGCGGGGCGAGGGCACGGTCCCTGTAACGTCGCCTGTCACCGCCGCAGCAGGGGAAGGGCAGCCCCACGCACGACCTACCGTCTTGGAGTCCAGCTCGTGGTGGGGCTGAGCCAGGACTTTGTCTACACTCGCCGGATCCGCGAACGTAACGAACCCGAAGCCTCTGCGAGAGACAAAGAGCCAGGGGATGGGGAGAGGGGGCGAGGAAGGATGAGAACTAGAGACAAGGAGAGAAGTCATAAAAATAAAACGCCGCTTCCTCCCCCCTCCCCTTCCCCAAAGCCTCCGGTTCCGCGGGAGGGCGGACGGCCCCGACCCGGCCGCCCCTGCACCTCTCCGCCTCCACCGGCCGCTTTGTTTCCTCCTCCCGGCTGGAGGGATGCGGCGCAGGGAGCGCGGAGAAACCTCCCGAACAGCCCCACCGGCCACGCGTGGGACGGGATAGGATGGAGGGGGGGTGGGGGGGGAGGGG
>VZTQ01009260.1:812381-951007 GCA_013400755.1 Pelecanoides urinatrix
CCAAGCGCACCGGGCAGTTGGAGGGGAAGGGCGGGCGGGGGTCCCGGCCGGGGGGATCGTGGTTTCGGGCGCGGCTGCGGCGTCACCCGGCCTGGGCAGCGGCACCCGCTCTGCCCTTCGCCTCGGTGCCGCGCCCTGCGAGCGCTCCTGCGCTTGACCGGCAACTGCGTGGGGCTGCCCGAAGAGAGGAGCTGGTGCCTGCTGCCCCCGTGTCCCGGGGCTCCTACACCCCGGTGCCCCCGCACCCCGGTGCCCCAACGTGCCAGGGCTCCTGCATCCCATTGCCCGCGTGTCCCAGGGCTCCTGCACCCCGGTGTCCCTGTGTCCAAGCGCTCCTGCACCCCGGTGTCCCTGTGTCCCAGGGCTCCTGCACCCAGTGTCCCTACGTCCCAGCGCTCCTGCACCCCGGTGCCCCTGCGTCTGAGCGCCCCTGCACCCCGGTGTCCCTGCGTCCCGGGGCTCCTGCACCCCGGGGTCCCTGCGTCCCAGGGCTCCTGCACCCTGGTGTCCCTGTGTCCCAGCGCTCCTGCCCCCCGGTGTGCCTGTGTCCAAGCGCTCGTGCCCCCCAGTGTCCCTGTGTCCGAGCGCTCCTGCACCGCGGCGTCCCTGTGTGCCGGGGCTCCTGCAGGCCGGGGGCCCTGTGCCCGGGGGCCCCTGCACCCTGGTGTCCCTGTGTCCCAGCGCTCCTGCCCCCCGGTGTGCCTGTGTCCAAGCGCTCGTGCCCCCCAGTGTCCCTGTGTCCGAGCGCTCCTGCACCCTGGTGTCCCTGTGTCCCAGCGCTCCTGCACCCCGGTGTCCCTGCGTCCCGGGGCTCCAGCAGCGCTGCTGCAGCCTTCGGCCCCAGAAGGGCACTGCTCAGCGCGAGTGATGGTGTTTACCCTCAGCTCCTATGTTTCACGCTCGGTGTTTGAACAGCACTTTGCAGCGTCAGACAGAAGCAGTGATGGGGCTGCCAAGTATTGTCGTAATTATATAAGGTGAAAGCAATCAGTTTCGCCTAAATTAAGAAGCGCTGAGCGGGAGCGCGGGCCGCCCACCCAACGGGACTGAGCCACGTTGCCCTACATTTTCAGAAACATCCATTGATTTTGAGAACCTCAGCTCGCCCGAGACCGAGTGCCTCCTAACTGAAGCCCTCCCGGCTCGGCGGCCGTGCCTGCAAGAGCTATTTTGGGGGCGCCAATTATTTCAAGCTCAGGGATGGCAATTTTTTTTTATTGGGGGGGTGAGGGCAGTGTGTAAATGGACTTTCCAGCAGTGACTAATGAACAAGGCATAAATTACAGGATGTGCACAGGTCTGGTAGGTCAGGCCTACCAGAGAAACAGCCATCTTCATGTTTTGATGCCGACCACTGCAAAATCTGATAAAATTCCCTTTACTGGTTTGTTTTGTCATGAAGTGCTGGTCTGGTTCAGCAGCGTGGCAGGCGCCCGCGTGGGTCTCTGTGCTCCTCGTCGGAGGGGCTCCGCCAGCGGGCAGGGAAGACCCCGGCTGCTCCGGCTGGGGCAGGAGCTGCCCTGGCCCTGCCCCAGCGGGGTGAGCAGCACCCGTGTGGAAGGTGAACGGATGGGGGGGGATTAAAGAACAGTCTTTTTCTCCCCCCTCTGAGCCTCCTTTAGATCTTAGCTATTTCTCGTAATAATCACCAGGAAATTACTCATCAGGAGTGTGGTTCCTGGGGTTATATTACCCCTTTAATCTCTCCCACCGCAGTGCAGAATTTTAAAGGGGTTCCAGAAAGAACAAGCACGAGACAGATTTTGCTGATGGACAGAGGGAACTTCAGTGGAGCTGATTACAGCTCAGGAAGAAAAAACTTTGATTTCTATATATTAAAACGAAATCTCCACTGTTATCCCTTACATCAATGAAAATGAGAGGTCAAATGGCTTTTGAAAGACTTTATCGGTACTTTTTCTTTTCCACCCTTCCCTGAGCCGTGGCCGGGTTCAGGCAGGTGACCACTTTCAATCTATTCAGTCTTTTTTGCTATTTCTCCTGCACACACTGCTGAGGTTTACAAATTCAGCTCATTTTCAGCCAGCCTTCCATTACTGTGTTTGTTAATGTACGTACGTTAAGGTGGAAACTGCCCGGGGTCCTTACTCTGGGTATTTTGGCGATGGCCATTTGATGGCGCTTGCAGGAGGAAAATCCCACTAGTGACTGATTTTGAGAGCGCCCAGGACAAGGCAGCCAGGAAAGCAGTGGAGGGCTTTCCCCGCTCTTTCAGGCTCCCCTCGCACCTCTCCTCGTGCCCCGAAAGCAGTTCTGCTGCCCCCCGAGCAGAGCCGCTCCCCGAGAGCATGGTGTGCTCAGGGGAGGGCTACGCACTGCAGCGTTCGAAAACAGCCCAGTGCAAACCACTGCCCAATTGCATCTGCAGAGCACGCCCAGTCCAGCCGCTTGCAATCCTCTTTAACGTCACCAAAAACCAGGGAGCCCATTTACCCTGCCACCTCCACTTACATCCCAGTCAGCACGCACCCGTGACAGGTAATTACACCCCAGCTTTCTGAGAAGCAAATTATTCTAACATTACCTAGGGCAGAATTTAGCCCAGAGAGTTAGTAAAATTAGTAAAATGCTTGGGCTGTGTGCAGAGGAAACAAGTTTCCCTGCTGTCTGGTCCCAGGCACCCAGGCACCCAGGCACTTTGCTGCCCTGGATGCAGACGTAGAGAGGGAGGAAAGGCTCAGAAGAGGCGTCAGCTCTGCCATGTTTCTGGCCCCAAACCCTCCGCACTGTTGTGTTTCTGTGCCCAAACACTCCACGGTCAGCGTAGCCCTAAAAAAGAGACTGACCACTTCACTGCCCCGTGTTCCAGTGAACAAAAGCTGTAACCACTTCACCAGGGATGCTCCGGGTGTGCACGGGTGAAGCTGATGGGTGACAAACTGGGATCCACTGTCCTGCTCCTCGTAGCAGGGAGCACCTGTCTCCAAAGGGGCTGTTCCAGCCCCCATCCCCAGCCTTTTCTCCAAACCAGGGAGAATTTGCAGGCTTGCCCTTTGCTCTCCTCATCTCTGAGCTCTAATGTTTATGCTAAAAATCTGAGCTCCCAGCAGACTTTCAGGAGTAGCTAATGAACTGCGAAGCTGACATCTGTAACTGCTGGTCAGTGGTAACATCCTCCCTAGCTGCACAATTAAAAATTGGAGCATTTATTCCAATAGCAAGGAAAATTACTGCTATTGATTCAAACCAACCCAAATTCTAGACGGTAGCTCTGTAGACAGAATTCAGGAAGACCACATCTGTCCATGTGCTCATACAGCACCTACTTCTCATTAACAGGTTTTAGCCTTACGGATTTCCTTTCGATATATGGCCACACTTTCACAGATCAGAGATTGAGATGCTGAGTTTGTTAAGATAAACATTTATAAGGCCTAAGTAACCTGTGACTCCAAATCTCATTGCAGGTGCATGGGTCCTGAGAGCCTGATTTCTGAAATAAATAGATCTTGGCTCCTAAACCAGCCAGGGGCTTTTGAAAATACTATGCCAAGTCAGGAAGCTGGCAGCTGAGGTGTAGATCCTAATCGCCCACGTCGCCGTCGTGTGCCCCAGCCGTTTGGACATCTTGTCTGTGCCGTCCAGCGATGCTGAATGGCTGCATCTAACTCACACTGCCTGGAGAATGAGTTCATCTATCTGGTGCAGGAGAAATCTGCATTTATGTTTTGTATGCTCTATAAATTCAGTGTCATAATAAAAAGGGTCTAAATCTTTACTGAATAATTCATTTTCATGCATAGGGAAGAAATAATGACCTATATTATATTCTATCTATCATTTAGTAGTTCTTGAGATTGATCGGGCGGTGGGTTTCGGAAATCACCGATGACTAACAGCGCGCTGCGGACTGGCCTGCCTGTTACCCAGACGTGGCTTCACCTGACACACATTATTTAGACAGCATTACGGAGGGGCGATACGCTGGGGAGCTGCCAGGAAATCAAAGATCATTTAAAATGCAGAATATGCCATTGCAAACAATTGGTCTTGTTGATGCATCTCTGCCTTTGGCATCACCCCCAGTGTCTACAGCAAGCTACAGACACACACTGGGAGATCAGCTTTGCCAACCCTGTCTCGGAGAAGATACGGCACAGAGGAAGGAAGCGATGTCCTCGGGCACTGTGGTTTCAGACCGGTCGTGGGGGTCAGGGAGGGTTGGCTGGAGACAAGCCGCATCTCCAAAGAGCTGGGAGAAGCTTTTCTACATGTCCCCGGCGTTCGTAACGGAGGACAGGCTTTCAAAAGCACAGCACCCAGCAGCTTCGTTGTGATACTCGGAGGCAAAATTTCGACAGAGCGCAGACTTAGGGGGTTAGATATTTTTTATTGTCGTTTTTTTTAGGCTGTCCATCCTTTAATAGCCACCTGCATTTCCTAGCGGTGAGCTCTGCCCGTCTTCCCAGGTCACCAGTCCTTCTTTTTGTTACCAGCTGCTGAGTCACAGGGAAGGAAACCGCAAAAGGCGGCAGCAGAGGCTGCCGGGCGCGGGAGCAGCAGGTACCGAGGCCGGGCGCTGCCCCGCTCCGGCAGCTTGCCAGGGAAAAACTAACAAAAGCCACTTGAGTTTGGCTGCGCATGCAGGAGTTATTTAAAAGCACGGCGGCCAGTCCCTACACTGAAGTAGGTTATGCCAGAACCCGTAATTTTAGGGAAGCGATACCGGTTCACACCCAGGGCAAAGGTGGCTCTAGACTTTTTTGGGTAGACACTGAAGTTTTTCCCAGTGGAAGTTCCAGATCTGCATCGAGTTATTTCAGCATCTTGCTGATGAAGACGTTACACTGACCTTGTTAAAAACACTGGGATTTTCATCTTAATTGAGAAAGCAGCATTTTTCAACTGTTTCAAAAGAAGCATGAAACCCAAATACTATCAGGCCCATCTTTTAGATGATAAGGGGGGGGGGGGAGGGAGAAAGCTCTGTGAGGAAAGATTTCAAAGCCGGCTTTGTTTTCATCAGCTTTGAAATCAACAGACAGCCCTGAGAATTTTGTTTTTCAGAACTACAGTGTTTAATTCTATTTACTACTTCCAAGCAATTCTCTCTCTATATACACCCAACCAGACCACTTTAAACAAATCCTCCTGCTTGTTTCAGATGTGTCATTTCTCCTGCGGGTAGGATTGCAGGATACAGATCAGTTAAGTTAAAAACAAAAACGAAACGGGGAGGAGAGGCAGGGGAAGAAGAGGTTTTGGTTTGTCCCTGCGCAGCTCTCCCTGCTCGATCTGGCTCGGGTGACCATCTCGCAGACGCCTTGGCTTCATCTTGAGGAGGGGTCTAGCGCGGATTTTTTCAAGGACCTTTCCCTAACTATGCCAGTGGATACCAGCTGGAAATCCAGGCGCCCGTGTCTGCGCTTAGAAATATTTGAGCAGCCCGAGCTACCCCTGGCGTTGCCTCTCACTGCGGGCAGCTCGGCGGCCGTTCCCAGCGCTCGCGGTGCTCGGCCGCGCGTGGCCGCGCTGGGGCGGGGGCCCAGAGCAGCAGCGGGACGGGGCCCAGCGCCGCCGGCAGCGTTCGGCCGCGCCGTGCCCGGGGCAGGCGGGACGTTCCTCGTGCTGCTCTGGCCCCGTCCGGGAAAGCACCCGAGGGCCGGGCAACGCCACCGCCTCTCACCGGTGCTGCGCCGGGGGGAGATGCACTTTTTGGGCCACGAGTGCTCATGGCAAGAGTTATGCCAGGAATCCCATTTCCTTCCCTCTACCAAAACCAGGCTGTCTACTTTATTCTTCTACCTGATTAATTGTAACCAAAGGCCTTTAAGATCCTCTGATAAACTGTTCCTGAAGTCCCAACTAATATTATGAACTATGAATCTTCTCCTATAAATAATTCCCAGAAGCAGATCAATGCTACAACTGAGTCAATGGATTCACTGGAATCATTTCTTCCTGTTACTCCTGGATTTTTTTTTCCCTGTCGCCACTAATCAGTTATGATGATAAAACTGCCCTGGAACACCCCCAAAATAAAGATAAACAGTGTGTATTATCAGAGGCTGGGGATGTGCGCCGCACTGGAGATGCGTTACCTTCTCTGTGGCACATTTGTTTTCCCCTACAGACAGTTAAGGGAAAAAAAAAATGGAGGCACAGTAAATGAATGGTCTGGATGTAACACAGCATTAATTCCCTGACCTTCTGCATTGAGTGACTAAGAATCTCAATCTCAATTATTCCTTTCATGATGGAATCTAAAATAGACACAGCAAGTCCTCACATTCTTGCTCAAAACCAGGAGAGGTGGAATGAGACGAGCCCGATCATTCGGTGCTGAAACCACATTCATTATCAGTTCCATGTCATTCAAAAAAATTGACTGCAGGAGAAAGCAAGAGCATCCAAGGAGAATTACTGCAAAACGTGCACAGGCGGTATCTGTATAAATACAGACACACAGTTATATATGCATATGTACTTAAAATTCACAAGTCTGAAGCTGAATTGGGGGTAGGAAAAACAAGTCACTCCCTGGAGGGCTTCATCGCTATAAATTTCCAACAGGCAGATCAAAACTGATGAAAACACCCTGAAAGGTTGATAAGCAAAACCAGCTCTCTGTCGATGGCGGGGATCCTCGCAATGATGCGAGTTCAGCCCCGCTAACAGGGACGATCTGGGGGAGCCCGTTACGAGATCTGGACACACCACGCAGCGTGGCGAGGCTCGAGGATGGGAGGCCATCTGTGATGAGGCCCAAGGAGAAGGTAAAGGGAACCGTTCATTCTGCAGGGTTAATTGCTCTGCAGATCATCTCTGTTCCGCAGTTATGTCCCAAAGCATCTGCATTCAGCGCCTGATCTAATGGTGAGAACAAAGAATTTTTCGGCTTTGCCTGGTTGTCGGGAGCGCGGGGAGGACACGTCCCACCATGTCCCCTCGCCCGGAGGAGAGGCACGGCGGTGCTGCTGCTCTCCGTCTGGAGCATTTTGTCCCCTTAGTCGTCTGAGCCACACGCTCCTCTAGCCAACGGTCACATTTTGAAGTTCTGGCATTCCTGCACCTCTGGTACACTGGAAATGGGAAAACCACCAATTTCTGGCGTTTCCTGTCTGACTTTAGAAGTTAACAGGTTTATTCACTTCTCTCCAGTTAATCAAATAATTCTTATTGCTGATACAGCAAATTCCATTACCATTAAGTTCACGTCAAAGGAGACACGAGCAAGAAAGTTTCCATGAAGCTTTAGACTATCTCAGCACAGATCTTCAATGGGTATAAAATTGTCATAGTTACACTAGCGATGTATATCGGCTAAAGATCAACCGCTCGTGCGTGCACCTTTGAAGGTATTTTCTGCAGCTAGGAAAAAGCAAGGATAAAAAGGCCCCAGCCCCAGCTGTGCCAATCTCTCCGTGCGAGGGGCTGTATTCCCGGCTGCGCCTGGCCCTGTCGCAGCATCACGGTACGGCAGTCTGCAGGCAGCAGCCTCGCTCGTTGAACGCGGTGGCTATTACCAAGGCTCCTTGGTCCCCCGTCCTGGATTTACCTTCAGCGTAATTCACTGGCCTTCCAGCAGCAGATGTGACCTGGACGCCAGAGTTTGCCTTTCTGGCCTGGCGTAGCACGTGGGAAGGCTGAAACAAGCCCGGGAGACAAGAAGTCACATGCAGCCTCTGGCCATATCTTAAATTCCAGCATTGTACGTCAGGAAGAAATGTGCCTGGTAAATGTAGCTGTAACTACATTAAAACACCATAATTTAATTCTAACCACATCATTATGGAGGCGCAGATCAGATAAGCACGAAGAGCTCAGGAGAGACGAAGCCGGTGTTTGCCCGCTGCACCGGGCTCGTGGGAGCCGTGCCCCGCCGGCACCCGGCCAGCCCCGCACGCTGCGCGGCGGAGCCGCTTTCAGGCGCGGAGAGCGTCGTGCTCCCTCCTCATGGGACGTCGCACGCATTTAAACTGCAAACCCACCTCTGCAGAAGGCATCCTCCCCTCCCTCCTCCTGCTCCAACCTGCCGTTCGGCAAAA
The DNA here is from genome assembly GCA_013400755.1 of Pelecanoides urinatrix. NCBI lineage: Eukaryota > Metazoa > Chordata > Aves > Procellariiformes > Procellariidae > Pelecanoides > Pelecanoides urinatrix. The sequence goes on from VZTQ01009260.1 coordinate 820,391, forward strand.
CCGCTGCACCCAAAAGAGGCAGATCTCTGCACCCCCTCGCCTGGGAGGGTATTTTGATCCACCGCCCTTTACCAGTCACGGGCATCCTTCCCGCGTCCGAGAGGCTTCGTCGGTGCGTTCCTGCCGGGCTGGGTGACAGCAGCATTTGCCGAGGGGGCGAGCACCGGCAGCCCATTGCTGAGCTCCTGCCCCAACACCCCTCCGGGCTCTCCAGCCCCTCGCCGCGCTGCCCAGGGATCTCCAGCATCCCAGCCCGGAGCCCGGCGAGGGGGAGTCGGTGGGTCCCCACGACAGCCTCTTCTGGACTCATCCGACCCCACATGCTGCCACCTGAACGTTGTCCTTCGTCAGGGCACCGGTGCCTTGGCCCAGACCACCACGTCTGGCCGCGGACCCAAACCCCGTCTGTGAGTCATTACCAATAAACAGCCTCATATCAGGGAGCGTTCTTTTTCTCCATACCAACCCTTTGTCCTCTTCCCGTATTTAAGAAATGCCGCTTCTTTAATCAATCTCTCCCCTCAGATTTAAAACACTGATGTGCCGACTGTCAAGGTCCTGGATTCCCAGTCTGACTTTGGGGCAGCCATGAGATTAACTCTTGTGTTCCAAATCATCTCAAGCAGAGGTTAATGCTGAACTTGTGCTTGTGCCTCTGCTGAATCAGGGCTTTGCCGACTTCCTGCTGTATTTATCTGCCTTTCTGCGATTGCCGAGCCGAGATGGCAAGGATCCTACCTTGAACCTCCCCTGGGACGTCTTGTGATAAAAAGCAAAGGCTGCGAACATTGCAGAGTCTCTGCTGCATTAGGAGAGGAGTTTCATGAAGATTCATGTGTTTCATATTGTTCTATGAAATTAAAGAGCAGAGGAAAATCACTCTCGAGGAAGTAAAGATCTACTGCAGCAATTTAGATGTAAACATAATTAAACAACTGGTCCTGACATACATGTCACTTCTTGGCCAAAGTTCAACTGGAGTTTTCATCGACGTTAAGATGAAGCTATGCAAATAATTTGAACACGCTTTGTCAGGAAAGTAAGACCCAAAAGAGATTTTGGGTGGCAAGATCTATAACAACACTCCCCTTGGTCCTTCTGAGCTGCATCCAGATCTTTGGGTCCTTCATTTCTCTTCCTGCATCATCCACCTGCCTCATGGCAGCTTAATATCCACACTTGAACATGGATAAAAGCCTGTGCAAGCCACAGCTGACAACACAGCAAACCTGGGTTTCAGCCTCCAGACACCAAATCAGGAAATGCTGCGATCACATGTGGAGCATTGACCTAAACCACAGCCACTCTGCTGCTTCATAGTTATTTAAAAATACTTTGATGGGTTAACTTCATGTGAAGGCTCTCAGATGGACCGGGTATCGTCTCTCTCCCCTCTAACTTAATGCCAGATTAGGTCTCGTGTGTCCTCCTGGAGGTGACACACAGCCCGATTAAGCTGGCACAGACGCCCCACCGTGTCACCTGGCTAAGCGTGACAGCCCCGAGACTACGTCCCTCCATCCCACCCGCCGCGCTGCGGGTGCAGAGCCTGGGGCTGGGGCGAGCCGGCACCCCGGGCACCGCACTGCGGGAGAGGGACGTTTTTAAAACCTATCTTAACTCAGTTCAGCTACAGTTGTGGGAGCCAGGTTGAGAGCTCCCAGCGTTGGATCAGAAACGCTACATCCCCGTCCCTCAAGAAACCAAACCAGTACAAAATCCACTGCCCAGTTAGTTCAAAGCACTGTGTACGCACGACTCTGTCTCGGCAGACCTTGTGCCAGGTTGTGTGCAAGCTTTTTTTTCCACAGCCTGGGCACGATAACGCACACCCTAATTCCACCGAGACGGGACGTGTATTTCCCCCGATGCAGATCACGTCCCTCCTGTGCCAGCCCAGCAGCAGGCGGAGCCCGCGAGGGGCTGGAGAACCCGCTGCCGGCCAGGTCTGCCGGGTTGCGCTTACTGACGCAAAAGGGATTCAAGCCCAGGTCAGCCATGGCATTTTCTGTGCAAGTTTTTCTGAATTAGTTTAAACCTGGCTGGCACAGGGTGAGTTGTACATTTAACTAACTGAAGTAAGAACTGGGAATTTAACACTTGCTTTTGGTAACTTGTTTTTGAACAGGCGCAACTACAAATGTGCAATTTGTAAGTGTAAATACACTTATGAACTGGTTATAGCTAAGCAAAATCAAGCTCCTCTTAAGCTGAGCTGGGAGCATCGAGCTTTGGTGGTGATATTTAGAGCTTTCCCGAGTCCCTGGGTGCGGAGTGGTTTTCTAAAATTGCTGGGTTTTTATTTTTCTTTTTGTTTAAAGTAAATGTATAGTCTTTGAAGCTCCAAGGGAAGAACTTGAAAAATGTGACCTTTGGCGCTGTGATACTAGATGACAAATAAAAAGAATCCAAAGGACAATCTCTTTAAAAATATTCGTGGCTATTACTTAGCGAGCAGAGAAAGGAAATAAGGATGACGTTTTGCTTGGAGACCAGGATTGACAGCAGGCTCATACGCTATCCTTAAAATATTGGTGGGGTAAGATGGTACTGGCAAACATCTCCTGTGTGTGACATCTCTTGCCCGATTTTGCAGGCGCAGGCGCTGGCTGGGTTCGGGGCTCGCGGGGCACAGACCCGCGGCACCGGCGTTTCCAGCAGCGCTGGTGCAAGGCTTGAGGAGGCCGAGGCTAAACGCGCAGCAGCACTCCAGAAGGTGACATTTGCTTAGCTGGCACTTGAGAGCATTTCAGCTTCACCTTTCCAAATCAAAATCTCCTCATCATTTGGGAACCACGGCTGGAGCCCACCAGGATCCTCAGCAGCTACTCTTCACTCTATTTCTTCTTATTAAGGATGCTCTTTCAAGGAAAAGAAAAAACTTGGAACATTTGCGCAATACTTAGCTGGGGTGGACAAAGTCTCCAGGACTTATTCTTCCTGACTGAGGCCATTTTGGGGTAATACATCATTAAAGCTCTGTCGCTCTCATGATGTATTAGTGTAATGCATCATCAGAGCAGCATTGCTCCAGTGATGCATTACTCGTCACATAACGTTAGCCTCTCACCGCCCGAACGTCCACTAGCAAGAACATGGTCAGGACAGCCAGTACATTTTAATTTATTATTTTAAAAAACTTCTGGAAACTTGCACTGTTTATTTTGAAACTCAGTTTTATTTCCTTTTGGGACCAGCGGTACCGTTTGCAGGTCTCTGGAGAACAGCTGCCATTCCTGGAGAACACCCCCGGCTGTACTGCGCCATGCAACTTAGAAGGTGAAAACGATTTTAGGAACAAACTGAAGCCAATGGAAACTCCCTAGGGTTTCTTCACAATTTACATTCATTTGCTGCCAGCCCAAATATCTGCAGTTTATCCAAAGAACAAGGATTGCGGGGATTGCAGCCCCACAAATGTCCTCAGACCCCCCCAGCTGCCAAAAGTAGGTTGAAGCCAAGATTTAGAAAAACTTACAAACCTAGGGTTAATTTATACCCAGATTCCCCACCCAGACACCAAACTCCTTGTGCTGTGTTTCCCACGGACCATCTCAAAGCCTTCGGTGGTACTTACCTGGCGGGAAACGCCGCGCACAAAGGACCGAGGAGGAGTTCACTTTGCGTCGTCGGAGCCCACGTGCCTCCGTTTCCCTGTTTAAGCCAGCAGGCTTTCGCTCAAGATTCCCGGCGTTGTCATCTGGAATAACCCAGCGACCTGAGCTCGGATGCAGCGGGATATTTAAGCTGACGACTGCCCGTGTGTATAGGACAGAGGAACGAGAGAGACCAGCGTCACGTCTGACCTTCACCCCTCGCACATCAGCAGGTCTGCCCCGACGCGGGAGCTCCCTAAGCGGGCAGCGCGGGCAGGAGCCGGGCCGGGCAGAGGGGATGCTGCAGGCGGGAAGGGCGAGCATCGCCCCAATGCCCCCTCCCTTGCCAGGGCTTTTTGCCAGGGCTTTGCTCCTCTCCCCTCTTCCCCGGCGCAGAGGCGTGCTGGGGCTCGCACCGAGCGGTGGCGGGGCCGGTCGGGGCCCCGCTGCTCTCTGTTCTGCGTCCGCTCTGAAAGACACCAAATGAAGACAAACGGCGCGGGACAGACCCCCTGCCTGCTGCTGGTCTCTCTTTGGGAGCAAACCCCGGCATGACTCTGTCTCGCTGGAAGCACCTTCCTCACCTGTGAGAGGAAGCATCGCCACCACCGAGGGCTCTGCGCACGCTTCGGGTGTCCGTGGGATTTCTCATAACACCATCATCCAGGTAAACAGGCAACAACAAAGCTACTCGGCAGACTACTTCAAACATAATCTGATGGAGAAATCCAACTTGAAAGTTTAGTCACAGCAGCCCATCACGCTATTTTGGAGGCAAATTTCTGAAGCCTTCCCTTCAAACGCGCTCCTCCTGCGACGCCTATCATCAGCCATCGCTGTAGCTATCAGAGCAGCAACGCGCACAAAGCTTTTTGCCATGAAAGTGAGGGGTGGCTTATTGCGTTTGAGTCACCTCCTCGGTGGCCAGAGGGATAAATACAGCAAGAGCAAATGTCTCCAAAACCTAGAGAGAGTTGTTTCCCAGTGCTTTGATTTTTGATCCATTTTGCTTTCATTTTAGTACAGTGCATCCCTACGACCCGTCGCAGGCGGTACCCCCCGTCGCACGGAGGGAGGTGCAGGACCTGCCACCGCAGCCGAGGACAGGATCCGCACGGCTCACTGTCCTGGGGGGGAGGTTCAGCAGTGGGGTAACGCTGCCCATAGAGGCACGAAATTCCTTACCTTAGAGGAGAAAGCCCTGAAGCCTTAGTGCTCATATCCCTTTCACATCTCTGCCTTTGGTTTTTAACCCTGGTTGCAACTGTCCAAGTATCCCCTGTCCAAATGTTTCCCCTGAGAGTTTCTCACCCTCCTGTGAATTTCCAACCCAGCACAGGGAGTTACTGGAGACTGAGAAAGAGGATTTTGGCATGTCTGTGCCAATCCATTTCTCTTCGCATCCATTTTCCCATGGTTGGAGCACACCACGGCACAGAGGTGGATGGTACCCAGCCTGATGTAAAACAGAAAGCCATTTGATACGTAGTGGACGCTTCAAAATATTTTGAATCAGGACACTGAGTTTATATCTGAGCACTTTCCATCCGGATTTACTGTATTGTCACATCAGGGCTGGAGAAGAAGTCCTGGAAATACCACGTGAAGGAGAGGAACCGTAGTCTAGAGGCTGAAGTCCTCAATTCTGTTTCAGGTGCTGCCTTTTACATGTTGAGAGACATCAGGGAAGTCACATTTTACCTTGCTGACTCCCTTCCTTCCTCTCTCGAGCGTTATTGCTCCAGTTCCCTGCACCGGGGCTGCAGCCGAGCGGCTCTGGGCAGCAAAGGGCGTCTGCACCCGCACGAGGACCACGGTGTGTCCCCTCCCTGTTTGGCATCTCCGTGTGACAGCCCCGTGCAGCTGTTTGACGCAAGTATGGTTACAAACCCCTCAATACAAGTCACTCGAAGGAGCAGGTGATGGGCAGTAACAATTAAAAGCTTTATCTCTTTTAAAGTCTTTTTTAAAAATGCATGGAAGTTTTAAAAACTTTTTACAGTTACTCCTCCCTCCCCTTTTTGCTCACCTCCTTGTAGCGCTGCGGTTTACCATGGATATAACACTGCTGGTTTGAGTCAATACAGGGACAGTATTTAACTGTTCCGTATCAACAACAACAAAAAAATAAAATTAAAACCAACACCAACTTAGCTGAGAAAGTAATAAGAAGGCAAACTCAATTACTATTTCATCTGGCATTATTGTAGCTTTGCTGCTCTTTGTCAGGGACTTCTTCCAGGCAAAATTGGAGAGATTATCTTGTCTGGATGTTATGAAGCAGCTAATCCCTTCCACAAGTGGAGGAGAGCCAAATGCTTCACGTTGGGGCAGAAGAAGTGTAAATATGGTGACAAAGGGCTGCCACCGGCTCCCTGGCTCCGAAGGCAGCCTTTTGCCAGGGCTTTGCACAGTCCGCGTCTTTGCAAGAGACCAACGTTTCTCCAAGACCGCCCAAAAGATTTCCCCTTCCCTGGCCCAGAAGCCGACGGGAGCTCCAGCTCTCCCCGCAGCCCCTCGAGGGCGAGCCCCGGCCGCGCGTTGCCCGCTCCATCCACGGCCCGGGCGCACGCACCAACGGTGAACTGCTCTCACAAGACCAGCACAACCAGCATTAAGACGCCAACCGGCACCGCGAGGTGCGGAGGTGCCGGCAGCCAGCGGGGAAGAGCTCGTCCCCCCCCTGCAACGAGGCAACTGCGTGTCCCCGCGCTGCCAGCCACCACGACCGCTCCAGCACGCGTGGCCCAGCGCAGAGGGGGACACGAGGCGTTTGGGAACCGAGAGCCGCTTCGGCAGCGGGTGAGTAAATCCCCCCGGGAGCCGGTGGATTTGGCACGCCGTCTCCTCCGCTGCTTTTGGGGAACAGGAGGGAAAAGGTATTTTTAGAAAAGAGAAGGCCGCTGTTTAATGTCACTGTGCTGAGTTAGCTCCGTTCCAGCTCTGCCGGCGGCAGACATCCCCGCCGGGCAGCCGGCACAGCTGCTGCGAGCAAACCGCTCGTGGGGGGCAGGGGCTCCCCTCCGCGGGCACCCCGGGGCGGCAGCACCGCGCTCTTCAGCCAAGTCTTCCCGGTGAAGAGCAGAGGTTGGGTCCTGCTGCGGTGGAAAGGGAGGCAGAAGCCCCGTCCTTCCTGCACCACGTTGTCGACCCCGGCAAAGCCGCCCCGGCAGACCCGTCCCCGCAGAGGCGCGCGGACGCCTTCCCCCGGCATTGCCCTTCTCCCAGCCCCGGCCGTGCCACCGCGACCGGCTCTTCCCCGCGTCGCCATCGGTCTGCGCGAGGAAGATGGCAGCGTGGAAAGACGAGGGGTGCCCCGAGAGCTCCGCTACCTGCCCCAGCAGACTGCAAAGCTCCTTGAGCAGAGGCGAGGATGAGGATGTTCCTGCCTTCCTCCATCCCACCAGCCACAGGACGCCCTGCGGCAGGGCATGGAAAGCAACATTAGGGAAAAACTATGTTGTATTCGCTAGATTTTATATGGCGTATATAAAAAAAACTCCAGGGCCAGTATTTCCAGTAAAGACAAAGTCTTATTTTCATGTAAGAATGGCTATTTTTTTGTCACTTCATACTTAATGTAACCAGGGTAAGGTTGCCTTGAACAGAAATTCATAAAGGTCTAATCTTTAATCACACTGTACATTAACCCAGAGCAACGTGTTTATGTAAACAGCACTGACACAACTAACACCTTTCGGCTCAGTGAGAGATCTCTATTACAGCCCTGAGAAAAAGAAAATCACGAGCCCTCATGTATCACCATCTGCGGGATGGAGCCCGCTTGCCCTCCCTCTTCCATAACAACAGAGAGACAAAACAATATCTCACCTGCCCACCCGCCCCCGCGAAAGCCAGAAGCTCAGGTAAAACGTATTTGCAAAGCTGGGGAAAGGCAAAGGTTGCTCAGCTGGAATAACTGACCAGCCGCTCCGCACTGTGAGCGTGGATGTGTCTGTGTACATACACATGTATCTATTTAGTGATAATTACTTCTTTTCAGCAGCAAGCAATGTGCCTGTTACAACCAAAAATGATTTTGCTATTTCAACGTCGAGAAATCTGCAAGTCAAAGGTGAGGGAACGACTGCACAGAGCAGCCAATATTAAAAAATCACAATCTGGCAGCCAGCAGCAGCCTGCGATTTCTGGGAGAGCTGGATTGCCAATCATTTTTATACCTCTGCGCTTTAAATAGCAATAATGTGTTGAATGTGAAATTGCCTGTGCTGATGTGGTTTGCTTCACGCTATTAAAATACAAGCGTTGGGACACGTATTACACATTTGTGATTCTTCTGAGACATTGTTGGGGGGAAAAATACAAACTCCAGTAGAAATTTGGGGGCAGGGGGGCCCAAGAGGGACAGGGGGAGGGAGAAGTGGACAATCGGGTCTCTGAAGGACCACAAGTATACAGAAGGGAACAGGGAGGACACCGTTTAGCTCATCTGGATATGCCCAGGAAATGGCCAATTATTTCAAAGTCATTGGAGTACGTTAAGTGACGGAGATTATTTCCTGTAAGGTTTATTCCCTATTCGGTTTCCATTTGTTTTGCTCTGGTTTGGCCCCTGCCAGATCAACACTTGGCCCAACACCTGAGCCCCCGTTTGGAGCCAGGCTGCTGCCGTGCGTTTCTGCAGCCTTTTTTCCTTTACAGAGACAAAAGCAGCAGCCAAAGGTGCCCGCTGTCATTGCGCCCGTTTAACAGAGGCACAGAGCGGTTAAGCAACGTGCCTAAGGAAGAGGCAGCACAGCCACGGAGGCGAGGGCAGGAACCTCCAGCAGTTTCTCTGTGGAGGACGCCTGGGTTTGCCAGCCAGGCGACCGCCTTAGACGCTGGCCGGCGTTAACCTCCAAGGAGCCTCCGGAGGAGCCCCCCGCCCCGCAGCGTCCCTCACGCGAAGGCTTACAGGTCATTCCAGCCGGGTCCGAGCGAGCGCTTGCACGGGAGCCGTTTAGCCGGTTCAAGAGCAAAAGCGAAGGTAGGATGAAGCATTGGATAGCGCACGGGTAACCTGCCTCCCGATTGAATTTTGGGGTTGTAGGACTTGTCCTACCTGTGCCTAACCCAGTATCTTGCATGAGAGAAAGAGCAAAGACCTGCAGGAGCTGCAGGAGGTTGGGCAGTTGGTTAAGCTGCCCTCTCGGCATTCGGGTTGGTCACCCAAATCCCACCCTCAAATCCTGTAACTGTTCCCGTTACGCACCTTCCTACGAGCAGCCGCTCAGTTTTGCCAGGACTTTCCAAGACCGTCAGTAACGCTCTGGCAGCTTCGTCTGGGCAAGGACGCGGAGTGCTGGATCCTTACCGGACACGTTGCTTTGCATCTTTATAGGAGCGTTTTTCCTCCAAATCAGGTAATCATTATGCACTGACAGCCACATAACTCTTTTTGGATGAATAGATCCCTTAATCTGTGATTTTACAGCCTTACTTATATACAAGTATCCACATAAAATGCATATCTGCATAAAAAAGTACACAAGCCAGCTCTGCATAAACAGCTATACTCCTGAAAGAGGAAAACACTATGATGTTATTTCCGTCCATCTAAGAAGTTGTTGCACGATTCCTTAACCTGCTTTCTGCTCCCTACCGACACCCCACTTCTCTGTCAACATATAAAGAACCATTTCTGCGTCACACCTTCCAGGTGCCAAACTTCTGCAAAGCCTTTCAAGAACAAGACATTCCCAGCTCAGATGTATAAAGACCATGCGATGAGGCTGAATAAAATTTAAAAAAAAAAAACATGCACCTTTAATATTCTCAGGATCAGTTTTGCTACAGCATCATCTAGTGCCCTGGGCCAGGCGCTGTGCGGAGGAGCCGCGGGATGGGGGGTCCTGCCGTCGGGAGCACAGCAGGGAGACAGGCGAGACACGGGAGCGGGAGACAGAGAACTGGGACGCACGTTTCACAGATGGGGAACAAAGCGAAGAGATTTAAGGTCCTGTCATACTCGAGAGTTTTATTAGTCCATCTGCAGCAGATATAGGATTGACTTTTTTATTAATATTTTTTAAGAGACTAGGCATACCAGCAGAGTCCTAGTAATAAGAGGTGCCAGAATGGAATAAAAACTGAAGTATCTCTCTTCATCATACGGATGGACCCCACGCTCTTTAAACAAGGTCACACAAAACCAGTACTCGAACCCGTATTTCTCCAGCCCCTTCACCGCCTCTGCTGAGCGGCCGCAGCCCCCTCCGCCGGCCCCGCGCCCGGCACGGCTCCTCTCCTCCCCACGCGCTGCCGTTGCTGTAGTTTGTCATGGCAGCGACTTCACCTTGAACGGCAACATCTCCATCCATCCCGCGGCACATCGCTGCCCGCCCGCTCGGGAGGAGCCGCGGCACGGATGGACCTCAAACCCAGACAGCCCGAGAGTACAACATAATCAAAATAAAAAGGCTGAGAAAATTAACTTTAAAATGTTAAATGAGAAGAACAAAGACTTTAGACACAAGCTGGAAGACGAGTTGCGCTCAGAGGAGAAAACGGCCCGGGCGGTTAGGTGCAGAGGTGCCGTGTTTACAGCAGTTGCGATGCAGAGGAGATGGCAAGTGAGATATTGATTTGATAAGCAGATGAGCTGAAATTCTGAATGCATTGGAGATGCTGATAGGAAAAAAAAGAGGTAGATGGAGAGACAGGGGATCGCAAGAGAAACAGCTGTGTACACTGAGATGCATGAGATGTTATGGAAAATAGAAGGTCATCATGATCCATGAAATTCTCAAAAGAAATGGGAGAAGTGGAGATCGCAGGGAGACAGCAGATGTTTTCATGCCAAGACAATGATGGAACAGTAATTACAGCGAGATAGAGCATCCTGCATAGTCACAGCAACAAAGAAACAAAACAAACCCCCAAACCAGACATGTTTGATTGGCAACTGGAAAAGGCTACAAAAAAGTAATAAGCATTTAGCCCTTCTATTACACAGGAGTCAGACAAGTGGAAGAAAGACGGCACCTCTTCACTGCAGAGCAAGAGCACTGCCCAAGAGGTCAAGCTGCTAACAAAAATCCATATACTTATCTGGGTCTCACGCACAATAGAGCTGGGGGCTCCTAAGTAGGTTTTCTCCCCATTTTCAATGCGGGGGGAGTCCAGGCACATACAGCCCGAGGCTGGGATGTTCAGCAGACAACGGGGCAAGGGCTTCTTCACCATTCCTGGGCAAACCCAGCCCAGGTGTCCTGCTCAAGGTCAAAACCCAAGCGAGCAGCAGAGCCAAGAACAGCCTGTGGCTGCCGGGGCCCCGCGCACCTCGGGGGGGTCTCGTCCCATCTCAGCTGCCGCTGGCAAGTCCCCCAAGGGTCCAGAGGAGGACGAGCGTGGTCTGAATCTGGGACCAGGGCTTGTGTGCTTGAAAGCTCCGCTGTCCTTGCAAACTGCCAGCCCTGCGGTGTAGTGACAACCCTGCAAGTGGCGGCAACAGCACTGGGACACCGAGGGGACGGTCCCCTGCGAGACCGAGGAGCCAAAGCTCTTCAACCAGGGGGACCTCTGGGCACGGCCCGTGAGCCCCCAGCCCGGAGGCTTCAGAAGCATCCCTGGGAATACAAGTCTACACTAAGCAAAAGCAACTAAGGGAGGAAAATTAGGAGCTCGCAGGGACTGCAGCAGCACGGAGCACTAGAGGAGGTAACGAGCCCTCAGGTGTGTGCGTCTGCGTGATCACCACAGGTTCCCACGTCCTGACTCAGACCTGCGCAAGGGCCAGACTTCGTATTTTGCACGACGGTTTATCCTCCAGTTTGCCCCACTCCGTGCCTGTTAACACAAAGCTCGCAAGGTCTGTCCGGGCGGAGGTACACGGCGCTTGCTGCCTTCGGGAAGAGGAAGAAATGGAAAAGGAGAGGGCCCTGGGATCGCGCTGTTTTTATCAGGCGCCAAGATACATTTCCAAACACAAAAGCGGCCACAGTTGCAGTCAATATGCAACATGCGTTTGAAATCCTGGGCTGAGGCAGCAGCCGGGACAAGCCAGCACAGCACCGCTGACTTCATTTGCTCCAGATGACTTTATACCGGCAACGTCTGAGCCTTCGTTTGCGTGTCGGGTCTCTAAGGACGACTTCCCCACTGTTGCCCGGGCAGCCCCGTGCTCGGCTCGCCGGCAGCGCTGCCCGGGGCAGGCAGCAGAGCTGCCCGGCTCGCAGTGCCCGAGCACGGGGCTTCTCCGAGAAACCGGGGGAGGCAGAACTCGGCTCCCGTGAGTCCTTACTTCCTTCTCCCTCGGTGATGAGAACAGGTTTGAATCACTTTTGTGGGGTCTTTAAAAACAAAGTAAGAATACAGGTGTGATATACGGCATCATTCGCCTACAAAAAGGCTCCTGAAAGTGCCGGTTTTGTCTATGTCAGAGTAATGATATACGTTCAGGTTGTGATCTGTCTCTAAAATACAAATGTGCTTGGAAATATGAAAATAAAGTTTGAATTTATTGCTAATTAAACAAAATAAATCCACCTTCATGCACTATATCTGCCGCATCTCAACAGGACCACTTTTTCCTGACTCATTCGCACTTGTCCAGCTGTTGCCTCTTTGGAAGAAGCACACTGAACTCTGTTTTTCAGTATCCACATCTGCAAGTCCGTTCTTCAGTGCGAGCACAATGAGCTCGCTTCATTTTGGCTAAGGAGTAAAAAAAAATTATCTGATTTGAAAAAAAAAGAAAAAATCTTGCTTCTGTGCACGGGGTAGCTCTGTGCGGAAAGAAATCACAGAAAAAAAATCCAAGCAAATTAGGGGTCAGTCTCTGCAAGTGAAAAGTAACACTTTTTCTTTATCATCTCAAGTCCAGACGCTGTGTAAGGACAAATCTGCACAAGCAGAGATACAATCTGGACCTGTGAGCAGAGAGGAACATCCAAAGCATGTAAATCAAGGTCCTATAGACGCATCTTGTGGCTCAAGATTATACATCTTCCTTCAAGGACTGAGAGCCGGAATAGCTACGCTTCATTTGCGCTATTCAGGCAAGAATAATTCAGACGCTGATCGGCAGCGCGATGCTCGGCTTATGCTCGAGTGCCATCTGCTGCTCTCCCCTCGCTCCCAGCGCCTCGAAGATGGGACAGACGCTCCGCTCGCTCCAGCTTTGCCTGGGAGCTGAGCGGTCCCTGTTTTCGTGCTTGATACCAGCACCAAGTGGTGGTGGTCTCCTGGGGAAGGAGCGGGACCTGGGGGATGGGTAAAGGGGACAGGGCAGGTACAACAAAAAAAAAACCAAACCAACTTTTCTCTGCTATGACTCTTTCCTCACCCATTTTCTGGCCTCAGCAAGTGTCTGGGAGCAGGACTGGACACCCGCAGCGCTTCGCGCTGCCGTTCCTCGCCAGGTACCTGCATACGACACCCTGGTTTACGCCACAGAAGCGCAGCCACGTCGCCTGCCCAGGTAGGAGGGCGATTCTACTTTATCGTCTAGAAAGGTAGTAGAATTGGAGCTACGGACTTGACGGGCAGCCAAACATTTCTTTCCTGCTCTGACAAAAGAATCCTTCCCGTGGAGAACACGTGTCTCCGAGGAAGGGCCGGGTTCCCCGCCGTCCCTCCGGCCCCGGGGACAGGAAAGCTGCGGAAGGAGGGAGGCAGCGGGACGCACCAGCAGCCACGCTGGGCGAGCCGGGGCAGCCCAGGGACCTCTGCCCGCTCTCCTGCGGACGGCGACGTCCCGCTGTACCCCCCGTCCTTCGCTCCACGTGCTGCCCGGCGGCAGGAGAAGCGGAGCAGCGCCTGGGTCACTCGCAGAGGCTGCAAGTCAGCAGAGCGCCGGACCCCGCCGGACCCCGTGCTGTCTGGCGAGGGCTCTACGGCAGCGTTATGCGAAGGAAAGGCAGCAGGCAGAGGGAAAACTGGCTCCTGGAGAGGGGCCAAGCGCAGGAGCCAGCCGGCCTGAGCTCAGCCCGGCTCCTCGGCCACGTGCCTGTGCGTGGGACCTGCTCTAGGGCAGCGCGAGCACGCGGGAAACGGGAAAGATCGGACAGGTTTCCTAATGGGATTTTGTCACCTTCTCCGGGCACTGGCTTCCAGCACGTGTCTAGGTGCCTATAGCAAACCTTGGGGTCAGCAGTCCCGTGCAGAGCGTAGTAGGGGAACGTGGTATAATCAAGGGATGCTTATGTTGCCATCTGCGCTACAAACGGAAGAGCATTTCTTGAGAGAGCCAGCAAAGTGGTTTAGGCGCACTTGGAGAGAGACACAGGCACTCCAGACCCAGACAACACACAGGAGTGAAACCCAGATCCACAAATTACTTTCAAGCGCTATTTTCCAGAAATGAGGGCACCTTGCTTGAAACAGCATGAAACATCTCATCAGCATTCTTGAATCCAGACTGTGGAGTTCAGGTACGATAAAAGAACACCACACACACAACACGCAGAGTTTTGAAGCTGGGACATCAGCTGCACAAACCAGTGAGTCCCTTTGATCCCACCTCCCCTCTCCCAGGGAAGGTTGAAACCTCAGCGCGGTCACGGCCACAGCACAACCCCTGCCGCCGCCTCTGCTCTCCGCGAGGGTGGGGAACACCCAACCCTGGGTTTAGGCACCAAAACACATACCCGGGAATCCGCAGCAGCTCTTCTACGTTCTTGGTTCAGCAAAAGGAGGAAAGCTTCTGGCACGCATTCGCCTCAGAAAAGGCACTATAGGGCCAGAGAAGGTCCAGGCTGGGTGTCGGGGAGGATGTATGGTACCACCAGCTCCCACCTGAGGAGCTAAATAGACCTCGGACACTTCAGCCTGGAACAGAGACAGGTGACAGAGGAGAAGTCTATAAACTCGCAGGCAGTATAGACAAGCCAAAGCAGGGGCCATTACTCACCTTTCCGCGGTATCAGGATGATGGATTAGCCAGGGATGCTTTCAGGCAATTTAGAAAACAAACAGGAAGCACTTTTTTCACTCACACATAATTAAGTTGTGGGACACACTGCCACAGGATGTCGTCAAGGTCAGAAGGACAAATGGACTCAAAACACCATTACACAAATTCACCAGAGGTAGTTTATACGTGTCTATTAAGTGCAACGCTGCGTGCAGCGTTTGGCTCAGAAGTCCCTGCATGGCTCATAGCTGGAAACCGGGAGTGTGTCGGGGCAAAACTGCTCTGAAGGGGATCCATCTTTTGTACCTTCTGCCCAAATTACCTGGACTGCCAGAGTGGGTACGGGCCAGGCAGACCTTCGGTCCGATGGGCTGCGATGACTGGTCTCACACGGCGGAGCCCCTTCACCCGGCACTTCTGCCTTAGAAGAACTGTTCACGTTTCCCCTGGCAAAGAGCCCGAGCCCTGGGGCTCTCCCCCAGGTGCCATCGTCCCCCGCTGCCCAATGCGGCCAGAACTTTCTCCTCTTGCTTTGCAGCGTTGCTGGTTTTTCTTTTGAAGGGGGTGGGGAAGGAAGGGGAGAGGAAGCAGAGGTGACTGAAGCCAAAACACAGCCCCTGAGGCAATAAACTAAATGCAAGACACATGTTCTTTAATTCTAGCTCAGCAGCCTCCGACAGGCAGGCTTCCTGGGGACAGCTCCGAGGCAGCACCCGATAGATTCGTGTGACGCAGTAGAATGAAAGTAAAAAGAAAGTTTGCATCTGTTTTTTTTTTTCTTTTTAGGAAAAACACACTGCCAACGAAGTTTCCACCATGGAACCGCAGAGGCGGGTTCCCTGTCGTGCCGCGAGCAGGCTGCACACGTGGCTGCGAGAGGTAAGGAGCTGAACTGCTCCTTGTCCCCGTGTCAGACAGGGGCACCATTATTCTCCATCTGCTCCAAAAACACTCTCTTCGCTCCTCCCCTCCGCCCTCACGCAGGAGCCTTTGAGTCCATGTGCGGAAGGAAAAATCTCAGGGCTTTGCCTCGGGACGGGCCCTGCGGCTCCGGAGGCTCCGGCAGGAAGGTGCCGCTTGCCCCAGGCCCAGCTCCTGCTGGGCTGCCCGGGGCAGGGGGCTCACAGGACCCCCCTCACCCCAGGGAAGGGCCCGCAGAGCGGGGGTCCGGCTGCCGGGGGCTGCTCGGCGGGGGAACGCCGGAGCGTGCCTCACGGCCGGCGGGAAGCTCTCCAGGAGGAAGTTATAAATTAGCATCTCCAGAGACCTCATTCATTTTACCCGTAATAAAATTACCACTTTTCAAAGGGGAAAGCCCCTTTGAATGGCTTCAGTCAAACTAACCCCGTGGGACAGCTTAGCTCAGATGCACGTATGCTCAACCTCAGGTTTGCAGCCAAGAATTATATAGCTGCTTTGGGGACGCGGATGGTATTACGAGCAGCGCGACTCTTCAAAGCCCACCCCAGCTACGCTCCCGAGGTCTGAAGGGGCACAAAGCACCACCGCTGCATCTGGGAAAGGAAGATGCAAATACAACTAACTTGTTTCAGCCTCCCCTACTCCCTTTTTGACCTGTGCCTTTTCCCCTGCTCTTTTCCAAGCAGTCTATATTCACCTCCCCCATCTCAGCGAAGCCTTTCACCCTTGTCCATAATGTGAAAAAAAAAAACCCCAAACCAAAAAACCCCACAGCCCTGGGTTGCCTACTGAAGCTATTAATGTATCTATACAGGCTGAGAGTTTTTATTTTAAAGAAAGAGGGATACCTATTTGTTACTTGCCAGCACCTTATTTTGGTTGATCTCACCCTACAATGTTCTATTTACTACAGCTTGAAAAAATAGGCAGCTTACAACACAAATATGGAAGAACACCCTGTCCCTATTGCAGGGCCAGAGGAAAACAGGGGACACAGAGCAGCGCCGGGAGAGCTCCCCACACCAGCAGCAGGTTCCCAACTTTGACAGACCCACAGAGCGAGGGAAAACACCAACTTTGTCATGAACAACAAGTAACAACACATTCATCCCCACAGACACAGACTAAGAAGTCCAGGGCTACTCTAAGCTCCTAAGGAAAAAACCCCATCGCTTCCAAACTAACACGCACTTGTTTGGATCTGAGGACTATGGACTGTACCTTGGAAAGCTCTCAGGGATATGGGAATAGAGCCGAGGGAGACCCATTTGCTTCCAAACTCTACAACTGCAGCGTCTGCGTTCCCTTGGGGTGGTGCTACACCTCAGGACTGTCAGTCTGAATGACACTCTGCCTCTTCTACCTCGACACCGGTAAGCAAGCCTCCTGGATTGCAGCCACCCTGCTCCTACGTCCCACAGAGGTGACAGCGGCTCCGTTTCGCCTGTTCAGCAAGACTCCAGCATCGGGACCGGCTTCAGAGGAAAAAAAGTCTGTATGCAGTGAGTGAGAAGAGCCCTGGTGTGCGGCGGAGAAGGGTTGAGACAGGACCTGCACAGTACCACGCTCGTGAGGGACCACCACCTTCCCAAGGGGGAGGGCTGCACCTTCTCTGGCAGCAGCTCACCACAGCAAGCAAAGCCCCAGCCCGGCTGCTTCCATGCTTTTGTGATTATACTCCCATGTTCTGGCAAGGCTGGAGCTAGAGAAAGAAGCAACAGTTCTCGCCTCCTTGCACGACCACCGAGTTTGTAGTTCTCTGTCCCAGTGTGAATCTAGCCCCAGGGGATAAAGCTTCCTTGAGCAAAGAAAGAGCTCTGGAGACAAATTCAGAAGAAATGCAAGTGAACTCCTCTGGGCATTGCTGCATCAGACTGACACCGGAGTGCAGGGTTCTTCGTTTGCTCTTGACCTCTCATCTCCAGCCTGTCCATCACACCAGGCTCTGGCAGGAGAGAGCCCTAAGGTCACTGCCTTGAAGCTGAAATGCAAACCCTCACAGGAGGTTGGCTCCTGCCCAACAGAACTGGTTTAATTAGGGGAGACCTCACCTAGCAGGGAAGGTACCCAGTAAGGCGTTGTTGAACTGCTGAACCACTCAAGTTACGGGGCTGAAGGACAGACAACCTCCTTCACAGCTACAAGGCAGCTTTTTCCTCCCCTTAGCCAGAAACTCTGTCCAGGGAAAGAGGCAACTGGCAGGCGATTTGAAACAGCCAATTCCCAGAGACTGCCTGCAACAGCGGCAGGAGCAGCCGTGCGTGCACAGCTCAGCACGCCAGGCACTGCGCTCGGGATATCAGTAACATGTCAACCGCCCACAGTGCAAGAAGCCAGCTACCAAATTTCTACCTGGGAGATCATGCCTGATGGTGAAAGCCATCCCTCCGCAGATACTGGGGGCTAGCAAGGATCGAGAAACCCTGTGAAGTGAAACCCTCCTTCCTGCGGTGAGAAGCAAGAAGAAAGGACATTATCAAACTTTGCTAACTTCCAACCCCTCTACTCCCCCACCAAAAATCCTGATGTTTTATTCTTTACCTATCACTTGCCGAAGCAGCACTGAGTTGTAGTCCAGCGCATCTACAGGTTGTGCGTATATTCTGCAATGAACCCAGTGGATTGGTTTTAATCCTTGAGGTCAGGAAGACTGATATCCAGAACCCTGAGCAACTGTGTGTGCACATGTACACATCTACAGACCACCAAGGCAGTACTTTGAGTTTGATACGCTTTGTTCTGTGCAGCCCTAGCTTAGCCAGTCCAGCCCATGCCTTCACCTCTCCATGCAGGGAGTGTGAATACATCCTACTGCAAGAATAGACTTTCTCCATTGCAAGGTGCTCCGATACCAGGGGGTAAGGACAAACTGTTCACTGGGACACCAATTCACATCATTGCACTGCTTGGCTTGAACAAGAAACCCGTCAGCATTTTAAAGAGGGGATTTCATAGCCTGCACAATAGAAACAGACTCCCAGGTTTCACTTTTCAACACACAAATGTGACAAAAGGGACATCCTGACTCCAGAGTAAATTAATTCCACGAATATATAACAGTTTCAACAGCCTTGAGTACCAGTGCTCAGACTAAGGCTTTCTAGTAAGCAATTCATCATAAAAATAAACCCAGGAACCCCAGGAGATTTGAAGCTTGACCTTTCTGCATCTGTTGAAAAGCATCAGGATCTTATCTCACCTGCTTATCCCACTGAGCCCCCTTCCCAACCCTACATCGCAAGACGTCAGGAAATGAAGGCTCTTCATCATCACAGTTTAAGACAGCTTAAAATTCGAACTTTAATTGAAATGGAAAGAAACATTCCAAGAGGATATACATTCTATAGGTTTAACTGAGTTACCAAATTTTTCATTGGAAGTTATTGCAAACATGAACAGTAAATCATAAGGCCAAATAGGAGAGAACTCAAAAAAAAAAAAAGGATATAACTATACCATATCAGAAGAGATTGGACCAAGTGCTTTTGTAGACAACTCTCCAAATGTGCAATGCACTGACATGTTAGCTCATAGGATGTAAGGACATCCTTGAATCCTGAAAAAACTTCTGAGAACTGACTACATCAACATTTTCCTGGGAAGTATCTTCTCTGCCAGCAATAAATCCCAGCTCAATACATATATAAAATGATATACATTAGAGGGCATGTGTTTAAGAGTATTAAGTCAGCTTAAATTACTTGAACAACATTTTAAATATGTAATAGAAATCTAAAAAGGAGCAAAAAAAAAATTGAGAGAACACCACTGCAATATTAATGCCAAGTTGTTACTTTTTTTTTTTAAACAGATCTGTACAGCAACATAGCAAAGAATGCAGCGATTGCAATTCAAACCAGACAGCAACCTAAGAGAATACTAATCCTGTATACAGCAGAGCTGAAACACTCCCAACATTCAGATGCTCCAAATATGTTGACTACCCTAATGCACTCCAAACCAGTTCTACCTACATAGGAAGTTTTGGTGTGAAAAAGTTTTTGTAAAGTTCCCTTTGTTTCCAGTGTTTTTCTTGTACAAAATATTACAATTTTTTTATATATATTTACAGACTTGCACAGCTAGAAAAATATAAACTACAATTGGGCTTGGCAATCAGTTCTTTTCTTTAAATACATGACATTTCAGAGCAAAAATTGTAGTGGTAAGATATCCTGCACTTCAAGCATCCGCACAGAGCAGCTTTCTTCCTTAAGCATATCAAGCCTAAAAACCATGACTGCAGTGAGACATGTGCCACAGTAAGTGCAACAAATGCAATTCATCTCCCTCCTGGCATAAAGAAGACAAGATGAATGTTGTTTGTGCAGGTTAGTGGCACAATATAGAAAAGTCCATAACTGAACATTAAATTCCTTAATAACATTCATTAATTTCATAGGCAGAGCCTGTTAAAAAAGGACAACCAA
The DNA here is from genome assembly GCA_013400755.1 of Pelecanoides urinatrix. Taxonomy (NCBI): domain Eukaryota; kingdom Metazoa; phylum Chordata; class Aves; order Procellariiformes; family Procellariidae; genus Pelecanoides; species Pelecanoides urinatrix. Next base: position 840,193 of record VZTQ01009260.1, read on the forward strand.
TAACTTTTAGGAAAAGCAGACACTAAGTTCATGGGGCATTATACATCTTGAACAAAAATGCAACCACAGTTAACATTTCAGGGCTATTTGCTAGCTTCAAGCAAGCCCCAAGGTTTTAAGGTTTTTTCCATTCAACTTTTGAGTAGAGGCCAGGGAGGATTTTTTGCTTTAAAGCTACAGTATCTGTCATTATGGCTTTTAACACCCTGCCTTTCACTGAGATGAGGTATGTATTTCTAGTGAAATGGTAACAGTTGAGCAAAACGAGTTTCAATGGACCACAAAACTCCACATTCAGGTGTAAACAGGTTTTCTTCGGAGAGGTTGCCAAACCAAATTGTAACAGTGCAAAAGAAGATTTCTTCTCTGTTTTTCTCTACAGAGATGCCCTCCGAGGCATCTAGGACATTGCTAGTAGTCAAGCCACCGAGCAAATCCTCTTTCCACCAGAGTTCGGTTTACTGACACCACCTAAAGGGAGGTGAAAAAAGAAAGTAGAAAGGTGAACAAACCACTAGAAAGAAACATCAACACATTCCTAATTAACAATTAAAAGTCTGCATAATCATAAACTCTAACAGTGCTGAAAAAATGGGTATGTCAACATACGCACCTCATCTCCCATCAAGTTCCACAGCTGTATCAGTGGCAGACCTGTTGCACTGTCATAATTTGTGACCTAAAAACACAGAAAAACATTAGCGTGCAGCAATTCTGGTCGGAGCCAGATGGAGGATGCAAGGCTGGCATCATTCACGGCATATCAGAAACTCAATACTTAAACTTATGTGTAGGCTAGAGGAAACGTAGCTGCTGCCACCAGGCAGCTGGGACGCCCTGCTGGCAAGTTCGCTCTAGTCGCTCAAACCCATGCCTTGGCTAGAATTAGTGATGCATTTGAGCGCTGCATTAAACCAAAGGAAGCTATGAGATGGAGCATCACAAACGCTTCCCACTCGTCCCAATTAACGTACACAAATAGCTACAGCCACTATTAGAAGCTCTCCAAAAGAGGCAAGCGCCTCTGCGCTGAGATCAGGTACTGCATGCAGAAGCCTTTGGGACACTGCCAGAAGCCTTCCTTCTCTCTCCGGCCAGCCAGAGCCCAGATCCCGATGTCAGTGTGGCAAAGAGAGTTGAGACTGACAAAGCAGCGCAGACCCAGGTAAATACTTGATCCGCTGGACAACAGGCCACTTTGTGCTCTGTAAACGCACTCAGGTGCCCTCCCTCCCCGCCCGCACCAGTAACAAGAGGGGACGCTCAACCCCACGCCGTCCTGAGCGGTGCAGATGCTACACAAGGAAGTTCTCAGCGCCAAGATTTCTCGACAAGAGCCCTGCCCAGCAGCCAGGCTTACAGGCTCTGGCTTTGTTTTCCATTTTAACACACCCAGTGTGCTGGGGGCAGAGAGGATGGCAGCAGCGGGCAAATCAGCAACAAGACTTTTCCAGACAGCTCTCGTGTACCTGTGCCACTAGGACTGCGCCTGTGGTCATCTCACTAACAGCAGCGTCAGCTTCGGATGAAAAGTGATCCTCGTCTTTGGAAAGAAAAGAGCAGGAGAAAACAAATGAGATATTCACAGGCTTTAAAGGCCAGAAGGGACTATTAAGCTAATCTTGTCTGACCTCCTACATAAGTTAGGCCAGAGAATCCTCACCTACTGTTGCTGTAGGCACTTGCTGAAACCAGTCTATTAAGCTGGAGATCTCACAAGTATGATGCCTGCTGTGCTGCTGAAGGGAAGGACAAAGTGCTTTCTAAAGCCACTAGCTACGTTAATGTGAACATAAGTGGTTGATGAATTAGGAGGCTTTAAAGACAGAAAAGTATACTTCTGCAGTACCTTTGAGCTGCCATTAGTATTTTGATCCTTAATAAACTAAGCTCAGGGGCCTCAGGACTTTACCAACCCTGCACAGAGTGCCTACTGTAAACGGGAACTTAAAAGCATTTGTGCCGCAGGCTGGCTGGCACCTGAACAGTGCCAAACGCGCTCTTTGCAAGCTCTGGCAGCTCAAACCTCTCAGCCTGCACAGCTTACGTGGCTGCTGTTGCTAACTCCACACCTGTAATGCAGCAGGAAACCCTTGTGTCCCAGGCAATACAGTTAAAATCTACACTGTAGCCTGGACGTAAGTGTTTTCATTTTGGAGGAAAGTTGCTTATTTCCCACCAAATTGCTGCAAAATAGTTTGTCCTTCGTGCTCCCCACCCTGAGACCATCTCCCGCAGCAAGTGAACTCCTTACAACCCCACAAATACTGAAGGAAACATGCAAAACACTGACTTCTGCTAGAAGCAGCTTAAACTTTGCCATCCACCTCCAGTCTTGGCAGGGCCTGTCCCTCCTGGAGTCCTGCCAGCCACAAACCCCAGTGGTGAAACCTGGCCTGACCCCTGGCTCCTACAGCCACCCCTGCACCCAGAAGGGCAGCTCTTTAGAGACCAATGCAGCATGCATCTCTAACACCACCAGAAAAGAAAAAAGAAAAAAAAAGCAAACCAGAAGGCATTTCTAGGCAGTGACTGACATTCTTCCAGTGCTTGGAGGGTAGTCTTTTGAACACAGAACTATGCACATCAGTCATTTAGTAGGAAAATGTCAGATATTTGTCTAGCAGATTAAAAACTAAGTTTGCATTTACAGCATTTATGACAGAAGAATGCAGAGCAGTTACAGCTACTTCACCTATACCCTGCCAGTTCTGCCAACTTGCTGTTTAGGAAAGTAATTCATTCTCTTCTCCATGCAGGAAAAAGCCTGGACATTTATCATCTTTCCCCTGGAGTCTGACAGGTTATGCTATGCTGGCACATTTAGAAGAATAAAATACAATTTTTCCAATCCTTGCTCTAGTCACATCAGAGGCTGCGCTTGCAATAGGAGGGAGAAAGTTTAGACAGAATCATCACTTGTACACAGTTGGCATCCATTTAAACCTGCAGGAGGAGCACCACTGAGAGCTCCATTACCTGGAAGTGGCACCACGTTGTCTAGTAAAACTTCTGCTCCTTGGAAAGGTAGTGATAAAAAATCAGACCTTAAAGAAAAGAGAATCAATCAGAATAAGAACGTGGCTTTAAGTTACTCTTGTATTCTTTAAGGTGACATTGATTAATCAATTGCTCTAACAGGAATTCAGTTTAAAATTGATGACAGTCAAAAAAAAAAAAAAAATCACACTATTCTCCCAGCAATCTAAGCAGCAGCAATAAATTGTCTGATTAGCATGCCAAGCTGGATTGGGGTCCAAGCAAGAAGCACCTCGATAATGGAAGCTGTACTGCTTTTTTACCACCCTTGGGGCACAATCAAGTATTTAATGGGCTTGGGTAAGAAAATCCTCATCCAATACGGCTCTCCCAGCCAATGGGGCTGGGACACAGAAAATCTGAATCTTATTCCTAGCTCATCAATTAACGACACTTCGGGGCCTCCTGAAGGCATCCTTTTGCTCAGCTTCCAAGCTGAGGTGGCAGGAGTTGCCATTTCCTCTCCCTCCGCTTCAAAAGGCCTTGGAAGAGCTTGCTGTGTCCCAAGGAATCCACACCCACTGCTGAGACAAACTTTTCTATCATTTCCTGCTTCAGCTGTGGAAAAAAACTATAAGCAACTCAAACGATATGGATGACTAATGAAGATTCAAGCCAGATAACGGCCTCGGATATGGCCACGGAAAAGGAGCTAGAGACCTGATTTGTCTGAGAGTGTCAATCTTCACTTTTTCATATCCTCCGTAGTCCACGTATCTGAGCTCCACTTCATTGGTCTCTTCGAAGTAGCTAACAACTTGAGCCCGTAACCAGGCCCCGTCCAGGCCCGGGGCCGCACAGATAATACCAACTGCAAAACATGAGAGTACAGAGAAGGACGGCTCAGTATAAGTGGCTTTCCAGAAATCAGCACTTCAGGCATTAGTAGTGCTGCACAGTTCTCTACTGAGAATCAACGGCATTTCTTATGCTGCTTCCATCTTCTTTCAAGACCACCCAGACCCCCATCAGGCCAGGCCTGCAGCTGGGACACAGAAGAGGTGGGTTTTACTCTCAGGCCTCTGTCTGCCATTACCACGCTGTTCTACCCAGGTATCCAGTTCCCCCCCAGCTTTTGGTCACTAACAGTGAGGTCTGTCTCCAAAAATGAAAGTAAGTCCTAATGTGACGCACCCTCCACTTTATACCATGTGCAGACAGTGACACTATGAAGATCTGGGAAAAGTTCCACACTTTGTCAGCAAAAATACACCAGATGCCAAGTTGATTAGAAATAACCTGAGGTGGACTTTATCTCATTCTGAATTTCAACATGCAACTAAGTGGCTGGGGAGGTACTCTGGGGATGAGTGGGGTAAGGAAGAGTAGAGCAACATCTGTACTCTGGCAGCAGCTTAAAAAAACATGAAATGACAAGTGAACTATCACATTCTCATCCACTGGGAAACTTCCCAAGTCTAATTCAGGGGCATCAGGCTTTTGCCTGATGAGCCTAGAAGAAGTTTCTGAACTGAACAATTTGTGAGCAAACAAGTTACTTGCCTTCTACCGGAGTTGGCAGGGTTGGAATTTCAGGTTGAGAATAGCAGACATACATCTGCTGGTCCAGGCTACGCAGGACGTGGAAAGTGGGGTGTGTATGCTGCTGTAGAAACATGTGCCCTGCATCGACTTGGTGTGCCACGACCACCTCTACAGTGACTCCATCTGGGAGGAAGAGCTGTCACGTGGAGAAAAGAAATCCTCGTTAGCGTTCATCGCTTCATTCAGTAACTCCATGTTCCACCAGCAACTCCTGAGGCTTACAGCTGCGGCTGGAAAAGCCCCGGCACTCTGGTATTTCACTTCCAAAGGCTGCTTTGGATCAGGAGCAGAAAGCTACTCGCTGTTACTCCATGCTGTTCTAAGGGAAATCAGACTTGGGGTGGGGCCCATCTTGTACACAAAGACTGTCGGCACAGAGCAGCTGTAAGACTTAATTTACCCAAGAGATCAGAGAGCAGAGTCAGAAATCATGCAGGTCAAGTCATGCTGCACTACCAACACAGTGCCACTTGCAAGGATTCCCTGCCCACGGGGTTTTTAAACATCGAGGTAATCTTCACAGGGATTGTCCAAGACTTGTCACAGAGGTCTCACTTTCAAAGTAATTTGCCCTGGCTGCTAGAGAGACATTGTGTTGGGCAGCTTCCGAGCATTACTGTGCTCTGAATACATCTAAAATGCCTTTAATTTCCCAGCATAAATTCACTTCTCCAGAACAAAGCCTGTCTTCCCATCCATGGAGACAGTTATGTGCACAGTTACTTTATGGATTCTAGATGCCCAATATAAGCAAAGAAATGTTTTTAAGTATCCATATAGCAAAAGAAGCATGAAAACTTTTCTGCGAAACACTGACATGAAAGCCTCCTTTAAGCGTGATTAAATACCATAAGGAAGTAAAATATTTCCAGAAGCCCAGCTTCAGGATTTAGGGACAATACCAGTAACGGCAACAGATCAGTGCGGCATTTTGCCCTCACAGCAAGCGGCCCTTAAGCGGAGGAGGCAGACAATCAACTCGGCTCCAGACTGAAGTGCTATTTCCTTAGGCACAGACCTAGTTTGTAGGTAAAAGCCAACCGGGCCAGATGTGCAACTCCATGAGATAAACTGGAGTCTGGTGAAACGTTCGACTGGAAATGGAGGGCAATCAAGAGAGACTTCAGAGCCTTGGGACAACTGGTTATGGGAGCAGGGGCACAAGCAGTGTTCTCCTCTACCCTTCCAGTTGCAGGGCATTATGCGGAAAGAAACAGGAAGAGCCAGCAGATCAATACCTGGCTCCGAGCCTGGGGCAACTGGCAAAATTTGGGGTTTTTTGATCATGGGTCAGTCTACACAACACCAGGCCTGCTAGCGACAGATGGGGTACACCTGTCTCCAAGCGGGAATAGGATCTTTGCACAGGAGTTAGCAGGGCCCACGGAAAGAGCTTGAAACTAGATTTGAAGGGGGAAAAGGGATAAAACCAGGCTCGCTAGAGATAAGCCTGGGGGTGGCATGCCACTGTTTGAGGGACGGTCTGCTAGCAAGGTCCTGCGGTCTGCCATCTCAGTGGAGGTAATGGGACGGACATCCTTGCAGAGACGCAAGGGTTATGGATGTGTTCAAAACCACGGAAGCGCCTGAGAACGGTCATGTAGGAATTAGGGCTTCTTGGCCCAAAAAGCTGATATTAGGAAAAATTTCTTCACCGAAAGGGTTATCAAGCATTGGCACAGGCTGCCCAGGGAAGTGGTGGAGTCACCACCCCTGGAGGCATTTACAAGACCTGTAGATGTGGCGCTTAGGGACATGGTTTAGCAGTGGACTTGGCAGTGTTAGGTTTATGGTTGGATTCGATGACCTTAAAGGTCTTTTCCAACCTAAATGATTCTATGATTCTACATTTCTCAGCTCAGGCAGAATGGAAACAGTAGTGGAAGAAGAGGTAGATAAATCTGATCTGTAACAGTTACACAAGCTGGACAACAGATAGCCCCAAACCACCCAACTGTTTGTGAGGGCATCTGTGAACCAGCCACACGGATATAGCATACTACGATGGCAGTGACCAACAACAGCCTTCCACCCTGACATCAGCACAGCCAGCAAGCTGGGGCTTACCCAGGCAGTCATAAGGAGGGAATGGAGCGTCAGTGGTGCTGGTGGAGGTATACCGTAGATGTTGGTGAGACACAGGTCTTGAAACTTCTCGCCGATCAGGCTCAGTACTTTTTCTACTTGATGCGGGGAGCCTGGAAGACAAAAATCCAGCAGAAAATGTGTAGCACAGATATGCTGAGGACACCCCCACCATGTGAAGCAATATATCTACCAGAAGCCTTCTGCACTACATTAACAACTTAAGTTTTAATAGATTGGCCATGTAACCTGATCTCAGAGCAACATGACCAACTCAGACTGCCAGGTCCCACTTTCAACAGCTTTAGCCTCAGGTACGAACCCAATTCACTGGCAGATATTTTTCAACCACAATTAGCCCAACATCCTTCACAGTCAAGACTGCATTTGCTGATACACATCCCATAGCTCCTCCTTCAAGCCTGAAGTGATCCTGCAAAAGGTGTTAGTTAAACTACCGCAGCCAAAGATGTTAAAATGCATTCTCACCTCTAGAACAGAGGGTTCACATACCAAGGCACAGGCGACTTGGCATATACCTCTACTGTAACAGCATTGAGCAGAAAAGTTTTGTAAAGCACTGGACTCACGAAGCCTCTACATCTGTTTAAATTCCTTACCCATCTAATTAAGGCCCCCAAGCTACACATTAGACCATGAATAAAGAGGCATTCCACTTACCTTCAATGTGACAGACTTGGGAGTCATGGAAATAAGGTAGTGTTGAGACATAAATTTTGGCACCAGACGCTTGCCTTAAGAAGCCCATAAATCTTCCTTGTTTGCCAATCAAGCGGCCAACTAATTCCTTTATGAAAGAGACAAGAAAGCAACAGTCAGGAAGAGAAAGTAGATTAAACAACACTGTTCTCTGTTGCTTATTGCACCCACATTCCCAGTTCCTGTAGCGTAGGGCCAGGCACGATAAATACAAGGCAATGCTGGACCAGTGCAGAGTTCAGCTGGTCTGTGGTAAGCCAAGGCAGATACAGATCAGTAAGCACAGCTCATTTTGATAGACCCATCTTCACATCTTGTAGAACGACACAGACACAATGGGACAAAACCAGGCCTGGTAAAGGCTACTGTCTTCCTACAGTCAAGTAAAGTCACATCCTCTCCCAATACTTTTTTTTTTTTATACAGCATGCTACATGCATTTTTCATTTAGATATGAAATACTAAGTTTCAGCAATTTTTAAACAAACTAATCAGATTAGAAACAAGTAAATAAATTCACAAGAGAGTAAACCAGGCTATCATGCCTGTTAGACTACAGAGTCCCTGTGCGGGGTGATGAAGAGATGTCTGTGCAAGCCCTGTTACTTCCACTCTTCCACTGGCATCTGCCACCGCTCACTGTCAGAGACCAGATACCAGAGCAGAAGTGTTGGGCCTGAGTCACTGTGGATAATCTTATACAATGTAAAGTCAGCTACTTTAAGAAAAGTGACAGCCTGTCTTCACTAACCACTGAAACGTATTTTTCTGCTGTAGAACTGCTTCCTTAGTCTGTGTTTTACTGACCCATTAAAATGCCTGTTACATGTCTTCACTGGGCTCACAGCATCCAAGCAGTCAAGGCAGCATGCTTATCCTGCCGGGAGCTGCTGTCTCATTACTGGCTGTCAGTATTCGGGTCTGCTGAGAAGCAGAACTGCAAGAGCAATGCTGTGCAGGACAGCCACAGGTGATTTTGTATGTACAAAGCAGGGAAGAAGATATGAATATAGTCCTAAAAAACACTATCTCACTCTCAACCCAAAAGAAAGCTCACTATAAAGACAGAGACACAGCAGCTCCACAGAATAGCTCAGATGAGCATTCAGCTTGTGAGGAAGGGTTTGGACAGGCAGTTGAAACTAACCCTCCTACCTAGTGGAAAGAAAAAAAAAAAATCACCTGCTCTTAATACCTGTGTAACCTCAAAGCCTGCTGAACGCTTTCAAAGCATCAGACTAACAGATTGGGGTGGAAGATAACGGGGAATAATGAGTCCAACAATCAGCGTTACCCTGGGTGTAGCCCTGACATGCCTCTTGTTTGCAGTTGTGTACTGGCTCTTCACTCCTGTTAAGTCCTAATGGGAGCCAAATGCTGGAATTCTCATTGATTTGTTGTTAATCTCCCTGGGATGGCACTGAGCCAGTACCAGACTGGAAGAACCAGAAGATGGCTACGTAGGGCAGGGCAGGATGCGTGAGCAGGCCAGCGGCTGGTTACCTTTGGGACCTCTATTTCCCAGATAACGTAGTCGGACTTGCTGGATTCTCCTCCTAGCTTAGAGTTCTGGCGAGTCACTGTCTTCCTCATGGCACAGCCACTGTCCACAAATTCCGTGCTATTTACACGCAAACCTACAAGACATGCACACGTGTCAGCATTCAGACAACCCACACGATCCAGCTACCAGACACAAGGCCATGAAAACACATCATTTCATAGAGAGGGTGCATTGAGCTCTTCCTATGCGTTCAGTTGGGATGTTCCTGTATCAGGTTCTCCAGTATTTCAGAAAGGGTGAAGTCCCGTCACACACAGCCTACTGAAAGTTTCCGTTCATTCCTGGAGAAAAACCTGGACACCTCTGGGAATGCCCTCCTCAGAAGGAGGCCTGAGTTCAGCAGGAGTTCTTCAAACATGGTGACACCTTACACAGCAGCAGAGACAAGGCACTGTCAGTCAAAGTCACTAGCGGAATGAGAGCTATGCTAACATCAACACTGAGCTGCTGCTGCTGCAGTACGGCATTTTGCATTTTCCCCATGGCTTAAACAGGGCTCTTCACAGGGAGTTCAGCATGCAGGGAGGGACATGCAACCTACTCATCTGCTCTTTGCACTGACATTACCTTCCTGCCTCAACAGGGGTTGCACAGTGACCTGAGTGCCAGGTGTGCCCACTACTAGCTGTGGTAGGGGATTGCCTCTTGCCCAAATCTGTCATATGCTTGAAGAAAGAAGGTGCCAGAGCTGAGCTATGTTTTGTTCCCAAACCATCAGCTGATACCAGGAACAATTCTACTTGGGAAGGGGACAAACTCAAACAGCTTCCTCCTGGTCAGATCCCAGATACAGTCAGTGTAATGCAAGGTTGATCCTTCCTCCAGATTAATAAGCAGAAGCATGAAGATCCTCACTTGCTTGCAAATATTCAGACCATCCAGTGCACAACCAAAGCAAAAAATAAACACAACAGCTGCTTCACATTTGCCACATCTTAACTAGTAACTCAGCAGAGATGCCTAGAAAGTCAAAGGGAAACAGTGCAGCTGTTTGCCATAGACTTCCTAGACACGGATGAGGATTTAAGTCTCAGAGCCTGGGTGTGAAGGTCAGCTGTAGGACCACCTATCCAACATGGCCACATCATCAACCTTACCTGCTGTATCCCCTCTCCCTACCCTTCAGGTGTCTCCGTGCAGAGCTTTCAGCCCTTGTCATCACCAGGCTCCACAACATACTCTTGCACCTTCTTGTCACACCAGAATGCACAACAAGGCAAAACCATTTTCTTCCTATGGTTACTCTCACTAGTGAAAATGTTTTGTGGGTTTAATCCTTAATTGTTGGCAAACTGAATCCCCATGTCTTGCAACAAGCAGCGTTCCAGCTACTTTGTAGCAATTACTAAAGACATACTGTCATTAAGGGCTGTTGGCACCACAGGGTCCTATAAAGGATTTTAACATCCATCCCCAAGGTCACACGGGTTAACATTTGCTCAGACAGCTTTGTATTCTGCCAGGCACACACCATCCAGGATCTAGAAGGCAAAAGCAACACAGAGACAGATGGAGAAACTCCTTGAACATTGCTCCCTGTTGGGATTTCTCGGCGTGCACCTACTCTTCCAAGCAAAAAGGCTTCAGGGCGATTGGTCTGCAACCAACTGATTTTATCACAATTCATCAGAGCACTTCCCTGGTTCATCCAGCAACTCCTCAGAAACCTGCCTTACAGCTTCCTTTCAGCAGCGGCCCATAAACACAGATAAGAACCCAGTGCCTCCCAGAGGCTGCCTGAACCAAAGCAGAAACCATTTCTATTAACAGGTCTCAAACCAGCAAGGTGTTCCACAGCCTGGCCTGCATCCAGACATGGTCCTGGGCTACTTAAGCACATGCTTCGCTTTAGACAATAAGCTTTGTGCTGAAAGGGGACCAGCCTGTTCACCCCTTTGCAGTACACCCTGAAGATCACTCAGCTAACACTGGATCCTACAGAGATGGGAATTCTGAGAGCAAAAGCATACCCACCTACACGAGGGCTAAATATTCATCTACTGGGGAAGCTAAACATAAAGAGGATTTATCTGAACATGTTCTGAAGCAGAAGGGTTACAGCACATAAAATGCCTGTTTATCACATTTTTGTAGGAGGATTTTCAAATCCCTTACCTCCCGAGTGAGCTCCATGCACCCCTGCTGCCTGCTCATGATGCAAGTCCGGAGCAGCCTCATTCAGTATCCCATTACTGTATGGCACTCGGCTGTCTTCTGGTAGCTTCGGAGCAGGTTTTTCACTTGGAGAGCTCTGCTCAGCAGACATGTCTTGGGTTGCAGATATGCTCAGTGAGTCTGAATGCTGGCCTGATGCGACAGACAGCACTGCGTTCTGCAATGAGTCCTCCACACTTGTCCCGCATTCAGAAGCGTACGTGCTGCACCCAGAGTCCTCCAAAACCAAAAGTGACTTTTCCAGTGACCCCCCATGGGTTTCCACAGGAGTCCGATCAACACCTTGGGACTCGTTGCCCACATAGTTCTTCATCTGACAGTCTTTTGTGTCTCCACGAACAGGGCCGGATAAACAGCCGTGTGCTAACCAGTTGGAATCTGTCACATTCTGATCCTGCTCCTTTGTCTGCAGGGATGTCTGTACTGCAGCATCACTCTTCGCAGCGATGTTCTCATCGGCTACTGTAGCTTCCTCCACAACCATCCGACCAGGGGAAACAACGCTTGCCACCTTCACAGGTCTCTCAACTTGTCTGGCTGCAGCCTGGCAGATCCGAGTGGACCCATCACTTGCAGCACCAGACAGCACTTGCTCTTTGCACACACGGTTCTTCACCTGACAGTCTTTTGTGTCTCCGTGAACAGGGTCAGATGAACAGCCGTGTGTTAAAGAGCTGGAATCTGTCACATTCTGATCCTGCTCTTTTGTCTGCGGGGATGTCAGTAGTGCAGCATCACCCTTCGCAGCGATGTTCTCATCGGCTACTGTAGCTTCCTCCACAACCATCCGATCCGGGGAAACAACGCTTGCCGTCTCCACAGGTCTCTCAACTTGGCTGGCAGCAGCCTGGCAGATCCGAGCGGACCCATCACTTGCAGCACCAGACAGAACTTGCTCTTTTGCTGCCAAAATGACCTTGGAAATTATGTGTATTGCTACTTGGTGAATTTTCTCAACTTCTTCCTTGTCCAAACTCACTCCTCCAATCTTCTCTCTTTCCATTTCATCTCCTTTTGGCTGTGTGTCCTCCTCCTGACACACAGGTACAGTACTGGCAATTGACTCAGACACCTCTTCTTCCCTGGACTGCTCCAAACAGGCAGACTCCAAGCTATCCGGTAACATGCTCACCGCGGAATCCTCGTGACTTGATACGACTTCATCTCTATTATTGAGAAAGGCTTCTGGGGTATTGGCTTCCTTCTCCAATCCCAAGCAAAGGGCTGTCACAGAGCCGGTATCCGAAAGCACAATTTCTGGCATCTGGCTTTCCTTAGGGGGCTTAAATGAAGAATCATCTGACTGTTCCACACTGCTGATCTCCGTGATTCCCAAAGACTTTTGCGTCAGTGTCACTGATGCTGATGGCCACTGATCTTGGTTTGCACCAGAGCTTGAATCCTGTGTAAGGCTCACTGCAGCGCTGCTGTGACACTCTGTGCTCTTTGAGATCAGAGGGAGAGGAACACGAGCAGGGACACCGCTTTCATCTTGAGATTCTATTGTCTCTAGTTTTTCACTGTCGTCCTCAAGGGTGCTGGGCTGAATTGTTGTTACTGACACGTCTGGAAGGTCCTGTGAGAGATCTAGCCTCTCGTGAGTCTGACACAGAAGAGAGGGCGTCGTCGACCCTGCTGACAGCAGGGAGGTCGAGGTTTCATTCTCTGGGCATTCCTCTGCCGACGAGAGACACGGTCTTCGAGGAACACATGCTTCTGTTTTGGGTGATGAATCATTCTCTGGCACTTCTTCCTGCTGCTCTTCTTCAACAGCTATTGCTTGTTTCTCATGATAGCTTGCATGCTTTTTTCTATAGGAATAGATCCACCAGCAGCCAAGAAGTGCCAGTGCTCCACATGTGGCATATGAAATGACACTGCGGAAGCGTAAAGCCATTTTACAGGCCCTCAGCAATTATATCTAGAAGAAGAAACAGAAACGATGTTAAAATAGTCACAGGGAAGGTAACAGGAAGGCTAAAGTTTCATAAATGCCTTGAGGTATTTTGATTAGCATGAACAGGCTTGTTTTCCAGACGCTCTTTAAACTTCACATCTCTTCTCTACCAGCAGACCACAGAACAAGACCCTTACCTAAGACTAGGGATATCTGGACATTTCTCACCATTATACTCATCAATTTGACCTTACCTCACCTTTACACTGAAAACAGTTTCACCTTCTTTCTCCTGTCTCACCTTTGCAGGTCAGTACTACACACAAGGACAGCATCCAGCACTGCGAGGCTCTCCAGCATCAGGCTGGGTTCACAACACAGCTGTACCACAAGCATTTCAAGACCCAGACTTGATACGCTGCAGGTCTCCCCAGTTCTCCGCTTAAAAGGCAGCATCGCATTCCCCGAGAGTTTTATAGGTTGACAACACACACTTCTCTAAAACATAACTCACTGAAGGTGAAAGGCTTTGCTAATGTTCTCATCCACAGCACTGCAAGAGGCTGGTGTGCAGGCACACGGCTGAAGTCTGCAGTAAGTAGGAGTTAAACAGCAACACGCAGCTACTCCATTTACTTTTATGCGCACAGTGTAGGAATTCCCAAATAAAGAGCAAATACAGCCCGATTCTGCTGGGTTTGGCTGGGGTAGAGTTAATTTTCTTTATAGTAGCTAGAACGGGGCTATGTTCTGGATTTGTGCTGGAAACAGTGTTGATAACACAGGGATGTTTTAGTCACTGCTAAGCAGTGCTAATACAGAGTCAAGGCCTTTTCTGCTCCTCACCCCACTCCACCAGCGAGCAGGGTGGGGGGCACAAGGAGTGGGGAGGGGACACAGCCGGGACAGCTCACCCCAATGACCAAACATATGACGTCATGCTCAGCATGTAAAGCTGGGGGAAGAAGAAGGAAAGGGGGACGTTGGGAGTGATGCTGTTTGTCTTCCCGCTTCACCGTTAGGCGTGATGGAGATGGCTGAACACCTGCCTGCCGATGGGAAACAGTGAATAAATTCCTTGTTTTGCTTTGCTTGTGGCTTTTGCTTTCCCTATTAAACTGTCTTTATCTCAACCCACGAACTTTCTCACTTTCACCCTTCCGATTCTCTCCTCCATCCCAGTGGGGAGTGAGCGAGCAGCAGCAGCTCTGTGGTGCTTAGTTGCCGGCTGGGGTTACACCACAACACTGATGAAGCAAATGTCTCCCAATAAACAGAAGTCCCTCTAAAAGACTTTGCAGTAGTGAAGATGGGAAACATGCTATAACACCCTTACAATAGCAGTATTTGTCTAGCACATGCAGCCTGGATAGAGACACAACGACTTAGGAACTGCCAGCTGCAAAGCTTGTTCTACATCTAAATTTAAGCTGTTGACAGCTGTTGCTCCTCTGACTTTGAAGAGTTGAAAGCTTTTCCTTTTACTCTAGAAAGTGTGTGAACCCTTCCCCACCTGGACACCGCTGAGACTCATGTCCCAGTCCTGCTCCTCCATCTACAAGCCTCACCTGGGTTATACGAGGCAGGGCTGACACACCTCTCCTTTTCCTTAAGAAAAGTCTACAGCTGGAACACAAAGCTAAACAGTTACCCACACCCCCAAAACAGCCTTGCTGCAGAGCACTTGCAGGTTTATATTTTCACTGAGCAGGAATTAAAGCTAAACACCACATGTCTGACAATGCTTACACACAGCAGACTTTTCTCCAAACAGGCCTCAAGACTTTTGCCAATGAACAACAAAAGTAAAGATTGTTTTCAGGAGATAGCAAAGTCCTAGAAATGGGAACCACCCACTGGAAAAGGGTATTATCTAGTTCCTCTTCAGAAGCATAATATTTCTTAGACAAGAGAAGACAATCAAGTCAGTCTGTCAACTATGCTTAGTCTGCCTCAACCGGAAAAAAACTTTCGTTATCAGAGCAAGCACTCTGACCACGGCTTCCAAAGACAGCTCTCCTTCGGGGCCCCGATTTTCACAAGGAGCTGATTACATTCTAGCTGGGGGACAAAAACATGCCTCCCTCAGGCTCAAACCGAGCATCCAAGCCTCAGATAATTTAATATTCACTCCAGATTTCTCACCTCCTCCAGCCACACCCTCCCATCCCACAGGAGCAAACACACAACTTAATCCAAGCTAGCTCGGACATCAGCCTTCCTTCCGTGCTGTTTACCACAGAGTCCTAACGACTGAGGCACGTAAATAAACGAATGGCAAAAATAGGGGCTAGAAAATGTCTTGCTCAATCCCAAATCAAAGGTTAGCTGCAGATATTATTTAAAAAAATCCAGTAACATCTCCAGTATATTTATGTTGTTCTAGACAGGAAACTTGAGTCTTTGCTCACTGGACATTCATCTCTGACATCTTCTAAATCAAAGTTACTTCCAGCTGGCTTTATACAGTCAGGTAGCAGGGCTCACTGCTGAGGATGAACTTTCGGTTAACGGCAACACCCGAGATTTGGAATTAAAAAACCAAAAAACCTATGCAATAATTTGGATGTTTGGTTTTTGAAACTTAGTAAATGGAAAGGGTGAAGTCTGTACATTCCTAAGACAAAAGGTTCACACTTATGCTTTACAGCACAATAGCGCATTGTGAGCCACTGCGAGTGCTCATCTGCTGTCCGCTTAAGTTGTTATAATTAATGCAGAACCACCCTACAAGCTGTCTCAGAGGCGTACCACAAACTCAAATTAAAGTAGCTCACACAAGTCCATTCCCAGCAAGCTTTCCTGATTAAACAGACAGCCCTATTATTATCCGATTCCCTATTAAGTTGCACCAACTGTACAAACAATAGTCCCACACAATTCTGCAGCGCAGGAAGACAGTAGCAGGATGCCCCACAGAGGGACAGGCCTGTCCTGAAGCCTGGCAGACAGAACAGTTCTAAGAGTCATTTTAAACATTAATATAATTTAAGATGAAAATCTTCACTCTTCTGTGATATTTAGATCCATGGGGACTGGTGGATTAGCTGACTGCTCCTTGCAAAGCTCATTAATTTCCTGTTTTTAATTTGACTAGTTTTAGCAAGAGCTGCACTACACTGTCAGTGATTGTGTTAAATGGGAATTGCACATCCTTCCATCAACTAGGAAGGGATAAAAGGCAGTGGCTCTGCACAAGATGCCAGCAGACACCCTAAAGCACAGGGCTGGCTACGGCACAGCTAACGCCAACAAACATCTCCTTACATAAACGGGATAGGAAGACTTCGGTGGCTTGATTTTGATATGCTGGTCACAATGTCGCTTTTTATGTGATGCCTAGAAGATGGCTGCTTTTAACCTGCTCAACCAAACAGTTGTAAGCTGCAGCACATACTTCTCTCGTTTCCTCCAGGATTGCTCCTAAAGCCCACGTGCACTTCCCAGCACGTTTAAGAGCAACAAAACCCTCTCTCCATTGCCAATTTGACAGCCAGTTCAGGACTGCAGGGGCAACGGGATCATTTAAACACGAGGGGAAGAAAGCCTGGGATTTTCCTGCCCGCAGCAGAACAGAAAATGGCAACTTGTCAAATCACATGGCCTTAAACACTGCCAAGCTGGAGGGAGCCTGGCCCGAGCGTCCCTGCGCTCTGCGGGCAGGAGCAGCCAGCCGGAGGAGCGCAGCAGCTCCAGAGGCTACGGGCCGGAGACAATCGGCTTGAAAAAGCCAGAACCAGCGTGAAGCGCTGGATGCCCCAGTGCCACTTCCCAACATGCAGGGCCCCATGCAGTCCCGCACCAAAAATAGAGCTGAGCTAGTGCAGAGCTCACACACTGTACCCGCTCGCCCCGCGCCACCAGCCACTTCCACCTCCTTCTGGCATGTCAGGAATCCGGCCTAAATGTCACACCTTATATCAAGGCACGGCCGGAGAGCTGCAGCTAGGACATGAGACTTTTCCAACTTGCTAAATAATCCCCACAGTAGGTCAGGATGGGATTAAGACACCAAGGGGAGAGTAGGGGTCAGTCAGCTCTCCAAATCTGTATCCTGACTTGATTTATGGAAAACTGGTAAAGATCAGGGAGATGAGGACAAGCACGAATGCACACACACTCGCCTACCTTAAAAAAAAAAGCCAAGGACAGTCAACTTATTCTACTTGTTCGCATTAGGGTCCCAAAGCAGTTTTAAGCCACCTTGTTTCTCCAGCCAGGACAAACAATCCCTCGGTATACACATCCTTATAAGGTTAGAAATGTTTGCAGCACGAGGTTCACAGAGAAGCCAGATAATTCATTCTCAAGGTCTGAGAGGAGAGCTCGGTAAGCACTTGCTCAAGATTTTCAGGGCTTTCTACGCACAAGAAGGTCTGTTCTGGGGGCAAGCTGCTTCAAGTCTCTACCAGAAGAGAGACAAGGACAACTCCCAAGTGACTGAGCCCCCATGCCCTGCCTCCGTGCTTCCCTCCTGCACCAGCACGTGAGAGGTTACGCTTCCAGACACCAAAAGCAGTGGAAATCAAGGCTGGAATAAAAGACCATCCTGAAGGATCACAGAGCAAACAAGCAGGCAGCTAAATTGGAAATGTAGCTTCAACATCAAGGCCAGGATGCCTCCCTACAAACCCTATAGTTAGCAATACAGCACTCGGGAAATAAATACTATCTGGGTGAAAGAGAACTGGACAAGGCTGGCACAGTTTAAACTACGTGGGACCATGTGGGCTCTTAAAATTTTCCATGCTAAAAATAACCAACAGCACATGCTCTGCCTTATAGAAGGCGTAAGAACAGGAGTTGACAAAAACCTAAAGAACTGGAGGCCCTACCATTAAGATTAAAGTAAGAGAAATTACTGCACAGAAACAGACATAGAAAGACTTACTTGACCTACCTTTGGCATAAGGCATATTTTCAGTGAAAGCTGAATTAGCACGTGGGATTGCAGTATCTCAACTGCAAAGATAAAGGAGGCAGAGAGTCCCTAAGAGAGGGACCACCTCTGCCTCCGACTGGAAAACGTGTGAACCACGCTCCAAAGAGGGTTTGTACCCACAGAGGTTAGCGTGTCACCGGGCTGCAAGCCCCTGCCTCGCACACTCCTGATCTCCAGGGTGTCAGTCGACCACAAGGCTGTGCAGCCTTTCCCACACTCTTCTCCCAGGCCAGCCTGGTGTACCACCATCAAACCCAGCATCACCCCGAGGTGAGAGCTCAGAAGTCAGGACTCAGTAGCTGCAAACATCCAAAGACAGGTAGGAGCCAGGCAAGCAAGATCTCGAACTGGATGGCACCTACTTTAAAAAGAAGTGAACAGGTAAGTTTCTCTATACTTAAATAACTAAAGGTTCTGCAGCAATTTCTGCTTCAAACACCAGTACTGAAAGACAAGAACAGCAAGAGATACACCTTAAGCAATACCGCCTTTTCACAGCCCAGTTAACATGGGCTACAGAGCTCCTGAAACAGTCTCCTCTGTGAATGAAAACTACTAAGGAAGCCACTCCACGACCTTAAAATATTTAAGAACCAACAGTCCTATTTGCAGAGGGATAAATTATGACATAAGTAAAAGGCTGAAAAAGCTGGTTGTTGTAGAGCTAAACTAGAGCTCTGGAACAAGAAACACCACCAACACCAGGCTGTCTTTTATCTTTAAGATAAAAACTGCTTTCAGTGTAATCAGCTTCACTGATGTTCCTGCAACAGCTCACTCCCCTCCTTTGCAGCTGAAGCTGGTACACTGATGGCCCAGGCTTTATTAATATTTCATTTTACAGTTGCTGCTTCTGTGTATTTTCTCCCACTCAGGAGCCAAATAGTGGCCCAGCACAGCTCCAGCAGTATCACTTCTAGGCCAAGGCAGGAATTGGAACGGTTTCTGTTTACACACTCGAAAGCAGAGGTTTACAATGAAAGTATCAGCTTAGCCAAACTGTAGGGGGGGTTGTTGTTGTTGGGGTTTGGTTATTTTTGTTGGTGGTGGTTTTTTTGTTTTGCATTTTTTGTTGTTTTGGGGTTTTTTTGTTTGTTTTTTTACATAGATGTGTTGGAAATCACCAAGAAGCTCATATATATGCAAACACTGACCACCAGCAACCCTCACCACCTGCACTGCCTAATGGATTAATGCAAGGCCCTGAGCTGATCACTCCTGCTATGCAATAAGCCACAGGTTACACTTTGTAATTAACATTAACCCTATCAGACAATCAAGCTCCTTACTGCACTTTATATCTTATTACCTTCCTGCTCCAATCGTTTCATTATTCATAGTTTCCTCAACCAAGCTAGTGTCTCCCTGTGAATCCTCTATTACAGAGGAAGGCAAGATGAATTTGTCACTGCTTTGCCAGAAAGGTATCTCAGATACAGAAGCAAACTTCAGAAGCCACTTCTGCACCACTTTACCAACACCACCTTTATCTTTCTTGGCTATTCCTCAAAATTTGGTTGTTTGGGGTTTTTTTGGCCAGTTTTGGAGTCCTCTCCAGAAACGGAGCCAGACCAAACATTCTGCCTCTTCAAGCTAGTCAAAAGAGTTTAGCACATAAGCCAGAGGCCACACGATCTTTCTATTATCACCCGGCTTTAAACTGCAGAGAAAGTCCTCCGATTCAGTCTAACCCACTCTGTGCACAGGGAAGTGAACAGCACTTTTACAGCCAAGAGGCTAAGACACGAGTTGTTGGGATTCTTTCTGAACAGTTACCTCCTCGACCAGTCCAGATTCAACTCTTTTAAAAGCATTTTTCAAAGACTAAAGAGAATCAGTCATCCACACTACAGGCAAAGCAGCTTTTGTTACCTTTATAATCTACCAACACATTTCAAAAATTTTCCCCCAAATGCAGATTTTATCATCTTTTATTCTTTCTGCATTTTCACCCAGGTTGGAAAATAGAACAAATTATTTTCCAGAATTTCAGAAAAAATACATCCAGTACTTAGCATTTTGAGTTTGCTTCTGCACCAATGAAGCTAATGCAGCCCTTGCTATGGGCAACATCCTGTAGTGTCCACTACAGGTGCAACTTATAAATTAAAATTTGAAAGCACCAGCGAAGTCAAACGCCTGGCATCCAGATCAATTTCCACAGAACAGGCATGCACAACGCTCAGGAGCAGAGACTAAGCAAAGGCTTCCAATATACTCTGCACACCAGACAAAAAACAGACTTGAATTTTCAAGGAGACAGAACGGTGAGGTTTACATCACAACACACTGATACCGCTGTAAGAGACAGCGAGAGAAGAGGCAGCACCGAGACCAAACGGGTGTCCGGAGAACAGCATCGAGACCCGCTCACCAGGAGTTTTACTGTGCACAGCAGCGAGACCTTGATAAACAGCTTTTCAAAACAAAAGCTGGACTAGACTTAAACAGAAAAGCAAAAAGCGGTGTTGTTCAGTTGGAAGCCTTGTGCCCAGGGCTTGGTTTGCTGAGAATAAGTCGCAGAAGCACACAGAAAGGAAGAATATCAAACATTTGTGAAAAAGGCACTCCATATTCATCTACATTAGGAAGGAACAGCAAAGGCTTCACTAAGAGTCATTTAGACTGAACAAGCAGGAAGATAACTTGTACGCATTAACAAGCTTGCTGCAAGAAGTTACACCACATACTTGAGACCTAATCAGAGAGGGACAGGCTTCACTTTGATCCGTATTACAGTGGCACCTACAAGCCCTCGCCCAAATTACGCTAGGGGCTGTTCTCCTACACAGAAAGGCTTCCCCCAAAGACTGCAGGCTGCCTCCTTTCCTCAGCTTTGACAGTCCTTTTTTTAAAAAGCAAAGCCAAGACACAGATTAAGTGACCTTCCTACAGTCACACTGAGTTGGAGGAAACACGAGGAATAGAAAATAGGTACTCCAACTCGAGAGACAGGAGCCCATCCTCTTTACCAGGCAGTAAACAGAACACCATACTCCATTCAACTTGAAATATTTTAGGGAAGTGGTGTGCAAATTTCTTCCCTGCACCCCTGAACACCAAAAAAATCTTCCCAAGATTTCAAGAAGAAATGGAATACAAGTCCAAGCTCGTAACAAAAGAAGCTCCTCTTTAAGGAAGGGGAAACGGCAGGGTCACAGCCCTAAGATTTATGGGGATACATACTCCAATCTTTGTTGCAAAGACTTCAAGTTTCCAATTCACAGATTTATCCCTATGCAAAGCTAATGCCCCCGATACAAGAGGCACATGCAGACCATGAGTTTTTGCCAGGAACTGCTGCTATTTATACACAGGGAGTCAAAATCAGCTACAGCACATGGTAAGTTTCTCATCCTCATTGCCAGGTGGCAGCAGAGGTCAAAGGCAATCAGGACCTCTTCAGGCCTACAAGCAGTGATTTGTTTGCTGAAGAATGATTTTAAATGATTTTTTATGAAATATTCAACTCTGCTAGTAGTAATGTACAGGGCCCATAAATTCAGAGTCAGCTTCCAGCCAGGGTACAAAATGCAGAAGCAGCAAAGTTAAACAGAATCCATGTAGTGGACAATAAAAAAAAAAAAAACCCACAGTAAACCAACTGAAGACAGATCATTTGCAAAAGCAGTGAGTGACATGCAAACATATCACCTTCAGCAATCCCCATGAGAAGCAAACTCAACAGCCTTAATATCCAGGGAATACTAAGCACCTGCTGAATAAAATATCTTCTTCCAAGTATCTGAAAGTGGCTGCCCAAAGTTAATCATCACTTCATGAAGTTTAACCAGCCATTTGCATTAAGAGTTCCACAGAAGCACTGTAGTTAGAAATCAGGATTTAAAAAAGGCTAGTCATTAGATCTGAAACATTAAACAATTAAAAGTAATTAATGTTTTAATTAATGTTTTTTATTACTTCTAGATGTTGCTAAGAGCACCTGGGATACCCTGATCTTATTACAGTCTCCTTGGACACTAGAAATACCTTATATAATTTTTTCACATCAGTTAAGTGCACATGAAAGATGAGAGCCATAGATAAGTGGGGTATGTTGCTTTTAGAGCACTATGCTCTTCAGATAACTCCACTGCTGCAAAAGTACACTTGCTCTCAAATACCCCTGAAGTCAGCCTGCAATGTTTTCAAAATGAACACAGGAGTCCCAACGTAGCAAATCAACTGCTTCTGGCTCTGAACAGCTTTGGCTGCAATCCTCAAACAAACAACTCCCGAGAGAATCTGCAGGAACTGGGAACCTATGTATCCTATGGATATGCCATAGAATCCTATGTGGATCTGAACTGCAGGTACCTTCATCTCGCACCCGGGGTGGTGAGGGGAATTCCTGTTGTCTGATTTCAGGCATTGTGGAATGTCTAGGTCAAAGCCAAGGCTGTCTGAGCAGGTGATGATTTTCAGTATTAGTATCTCAAGGCATCTCCAGAGATCTTGAAGAAGGAATCTGCTTCCTAGGATGGGTATCTGAACTCGGTGCGACTAAGGAGAGCACACCTAAGTAAGAAGCAGCTACCAGAGCACACAACTGGGTTCCTGCAGCACTGTCCGTGCAGACCCTCCAAACCTGACAATACAATTTGTTTCCTGTCCTAGAGCAAACAGCCTGTAGCCCTGTTGTACAAGATACTGTTACAATCGTGGTGAGACTCACCTGCCTAAATCCCCCAGCACTGGTGTCCCATGAGAGCTTTTGGAAGTCCTTCAAGAGCTCAATGAAACACTGAAACAGAAGCTGAGGGGCTGCCGGAGGAGTGGTACCAGGACAGCACGCCATGCAGTAAGGCGGATTCTAGCAAGCTTCAAGCACAGCTCAAGTTCTGCCGGCTCCTTGCTCCTTTTAACTTACTAAAAGGTTGTCATTTCCTTCAGTGCGCTAGGCAGCGCATGCAAGCAAACCAATTAATCAAGAACTAAACTGTGCCATCAAGATACATGCAGTAAAGCTGTCCTATCCTTTTTCAGAATCACAGGTACATTGAGATTACTAGGTGGCAGGTACAGTAGCTCAGCAGGTGCCTGCACAGTTTTTTACCCTTTGCACAGGAAGCTCATTAAAGAAGAGGAGGTTAAGGGACTTGAACCGGGCAGTGACCCCTCGGCAGAGGAGCAAGCTCAGCTCAGTTGCTCTGACAGCTCTGGTCCATGTGCTACCAAGAAAAAGCCATACCTGCCTCATGAGCAGTTGTGCCACACTCCAGCATGCCATGTGCTCTTCCTTGGCTATACCGTGCACACGTGTAGGGCTGTAGATCATTCACAGGCACAAAGCAAACAGGAGAAAAGTAAAGTTACCACCTCCTGCTACTACTTTCCCCAGCAATAAGTCATTTCCTTTCACCTGAGACAAAGTCCACAGGGGCCCTGATAACACTCAGCAGGTACTAGCACAACCGCCAACCTGATCAAGGCAGCACATGACCCTGGAAGCACAGAAAGTCAGAATTACTTCCACTCTGCAGCCCCTTACTTTTCTGTAACAGATGGACTGTAGTCAAATGCAGCTTTTGTTGCCATTTCCTACTATTACAGGTAACTTTCATGAAAAGGATGCCTTAACTGAGATGGCTATTCTTTTTGTGTTCCCTGCTTCATGGTGTAACTTACTAGACTGCGATAAAGCACTTAACCAGACATAGCTCAAGTTGCCCAATTTTGGAATGCGAGTAACTTAGATCTTGCTTGCTTCAAGGAGGGAGAAGAAGAAGAAAAAAGAAAGAAAAGTCAAACAATAAGGATTCTTCCAGGAAAGCAAGGCTACTGAAACATTACTTTCCTCAGTAGCAATATAATTTAATTCCTTTGCTCCTGACTATATTCCATGCAGGCTTACAAATAGGAGTCACTGCAATATATGAAAAGTTTGCTAATAACAGTTTTTATCGGCTATTACCATAACATAAGCAAGCCTTGCCACACCAGACATACAAGAGACAACACAAGGCATCCCTAATCTTTACTACCAAGTCTGCAACACTTATGTCATCTCTTGCTTTCATTTCTAAGTAGCTACAGCACGGTTTGCAGCGGGAATGAATCACGTTTAATACCAACTCACACAACTCCTTTGGCCTGCACGGCTGTTTCTCTCATGAAAGTACTAATTGACTTTGCTACCGTCGAGTGGGAAATAAGTAGTAAGACACACACAAAACCACTGAAAGACTCAGAACTGCCACTTTCTTCGCCGAGAGAGCCTTCACGCCCCGCTGCCGGGCTGCGGCAGCCCCCCGGCCGCTGCCGCCCACCCGCTCCGGGGCGGGCACCGGCACAGCCCGGCCCGCTGCTCTCGGACCCCGAGCGGCGGAGCCACCGCCGCGCCTGCGGGCGGCCGGACCCGCACCCTCCGCTCCGCNCGACGGCGCCGCGTCCCGCGAGAGCCGTCCTCCCTCAGCGCCGCGCCTGCGCACTCCCCGCGCCCGTTTCCTGAGGCGAGCGGCCCGGCGGCGCCGGTGTTTGTGTGCGTTCTGGTTGCCACGGCTTCGGGCGGGAGTTCGGTCCTCCGCCGCCGCCTCCCTCCCTCGCTCCTTCCGCGCTCGGTACTCGCGGGGATTCGGCGCAGAGAGGCCCCGCTCTGCGTGAGGCGAGCGGAGCGGAGCGGTGCCGCCCGGGCCCAGTCAGGCCTGCTCGCGGCGGCGGCGGGGCCGGCTCCCGCGGTGTCCCTCATCCCCGGGCGCGGAGCCGCGCAGCGCCTCGCCGGGCGACAGGCCGGGCCCCTGCCGGCAGCCCGGGGGCTGCTGTAATAGAGGGTTTCCCACTCGCTGGCGCGGCCCAGCCCCGCGGGGCTCCCCCGCAGCCCGGCGGCGTGGCGAGCGCTTCCTGCCCGCTCACAGCCGCCCGGCCCGCCTAGTCGCGGCGCTTTGCCCCGAGGCTGCTGCCGGGCGGCGAGCTGCCTCCTCCCTTCCTGGCAGGACCTGCTGCGTCTTCTGCTTCGGCCTTGGCCGTCTGATTCACCTCTTCAAAGGGCCTGGAGTGGCTCTTTGCTCCTCTTTCCTCTCATAGTTCTTAAAGGCTGCGTCTGAGCACCCTCATCCGCTCCAACTGCTCAACCCTGTTCTCTGCTGGGATCCTCAGGCTCATCTCAGCCCCGCAGCAAAGCTCGTGATTGTCTCCGAACGCAGCCTGACACTGCTGGCTTGCACCGTGCTGTTCAGACAACTAAACAGAGGTGAACCTGTGCTTTATACAAAGTTTTAGACAAATGCTACAAATGTTTAGCTGATGATGAAATGTTAGACAATAAACAAACATATTAGCGAGCAGCTACAGCAATGTGGGATTGGAGCTGCTGTCTGCCAAGGCTGAACCAGAATGAGAAATGAAAACCTGTGTTTGGGCAAGGTTACTGCTTAGCTGCAGTAGCACAAAGTTGGAATTAATGGAGACTTTTGTTTTCGTTTTATTGTTTAATACTTGCGATGTTTCCTCCTAGAGCTTTTTTCATCCTTAAAGAAAATACGGTGTGTAAATGATTTCTGTGTCCCAGGGAATCTCTGAGGCTTTGCCGGGGGATACACAGTAGAAAAGCCTGGCTTGTCGTGGCTGGAGCGCTCTTGGGGGCACAGGGGCTTGTTTGACGGTAGCTCTCA
Source organism: Pelecanoides urinatrix (assembly GCA_013400755.1). Classification (NCBI taxonomy): domain Eukaryota; kingdom Metazoa; phylum Chordata; class Aves; order Procellariiformes; family Procellariidae; genus Pelecanoides; species Pelecanoides urinatrix. Next base: position 865,770 of record VZTQ01009260.1, read on the forward strand.
GGACAGCTCTGGGCAACTCCCTCGGAGGAGACTGGGAAACAGTTGTAGTTATCCTAAGGAGCGTGGGAGTTTGCACTGGTACGAAAGAGGAAAAGGATGTGGGGTGTCGCTGGAGCAATCTGAGAAGCAGCCATGCCTTGGGAAAAGTTCTGCCGTGACCTTTATGGGGGATCGCTGTTAATTTCTGTGTTAATAACACTGTAACACCCGGGAGGGAGGAGTTTAGCCTCCCCTGGCTCTGCCTGGGAAGAGCAGCGTGGGAGTGGTGTGCTCTCGGTTGCTCGGGAAGGCACGAAGTCCCCGGAGTCAGCTTTTTCTGGGTGCTGCTTCTTCCTGCGCATCCTGGCACTGCATTCGCTTCTGCTGCAGATCAGCGGGCACCTGGGGCAGCTGGGCACCGAAGTGGCCCCTGGGACGCTGCCGTACCGGCGCTTTTTCAGGATTTGGTTCTGCGTTGTGTGCAACAAAGAGGAAGCTGTTCTTGGTTTGTCTCTGGACCTGTCTTTGTGGTAGCAAAGATGGCTCTGGATTTCCCAATGGAACAACCTAGGCTCCTTTTTTATCTTTTGGAAACTCGGAGGCAAAGGCAGAGAGAAGAAACAGGCCAGGGAGAGATGGCTCACGCAGGCGTGCTTAGGGGCAAGAAGAGGTAGCAGGGAACAGCAGAGCAAGGAGTAGTGAGACTATAAACCAGAATAATTCCTGGTGGTAACCAGTGGGAGCTGCAGCAGTGTAGGAGAGCACCAGTCTCCTTACAGCCTGCGTACCTGTGAAAGCTTGATCTTCCTTTTCATCTAGAAGTAATAGATTACTCCAAAATGAGCCACCTGCCTTTTCCCAGTAACCAAGTCTGTAATTCTGCACAGCCTTTTCCGTTCCTGTGAGCTTGCCTGGCTGTAAACAGCACGCTCTACGCTATGAAATGATGCAGGAAATCTTCTGTTGTAAACACCTTAACAGCGGGACAGCAGGGTAGTTTTATTGGCCTAACTAACCAGGCTAGCTGGAGTTAAAACTGCTCAGTTGTTTATTTACACATGTATGCAGCAAGCAGTTAGTACATTAGAGAGTGTAAATGAGTAACTTAGAAAAATCACAGAGTCGTGTTTGAGCAAGATTGTCCTTCCTAAATTACTAATTTGTTATTCTTCTGTGAAAAGTTCCTGATTTCCCTCAATCTTTTTGTTTAGAGCAGTCAGAAATTAATAATAAATATCTGCTTAAAGACTGTATTATTAATAATAAATATCTGCTTGTGCCACACATGAAGCAGAAGAAATACAGCAATGCTAAGACTTTGCCCTTTTAATGTCTTCAATCTGAAGATCTCAGAAGTTTGTCTGTTAAGAATTCCGCCAACCGATGGCCATCCTTGACTGTTGCAGTTGGGCAATTCGGGTGTTTATGATGCCCGATGGTAAGATGTTAAGAGATTCGTCCAAGGTCACAAAGACAGCCTGTGTCAGACACACATGGTGACTATAAACATTTTAAGCTCTTGGGACAAAACCAGTATCTTGCTCTGTGTGCAGTGTATAGCTGAGCTCTCATCGCAGTCAAAGTCCGTAAGCTTTACTATAATGAAAAGAAAAAGATATTCTATTGAGTGATAATAAAATTATACTAATGTCAAATAAAGCAAACACTGCTAACAGAACGATTACCTGCTTCCGTGCCTGACAAGTCATGTTCTTCTTACAGAAACAGTTCATGTCTCTGAATTTTTCATGAGTGGGAAACACCTTTCCATCCTGCTAGTTCAATTTTCATGATGATTTAAAAAGCAAACAAATGTTCCCAGCAAGAAAAATTTGCACCATACAAAGTAAAAGGATTACTGAAAACAAGAAAGAACAGGTAAGCTATGTCAGCATCCTCGAGACCAATTTATTCTTGCCTTTTTTATCTGTGCCTTTGTTGTAAATTACAGGTATACCCATTAACATCTCAGACAGAACTGGAAAATTAAGGCCAACAGAGGTGTACTTGCAGAATTGCTTTGCGGGGTGTTTGATCCAGTCCTCAGAGTGCTACAGCAGGTTCCGTGCGCTCAGCCTGGTTTCCTCTGTCTCTGCTCTCTTCTGTTGCTTTTGTCAGCAGCACGGGGCGTGTCGTCGTGACAAACCCTACAGTGCTTCTAGCGTCCCGCGCCGCAGGCATGGCAGAGCCCTCCTCTCCCGAAAGCAGGTAGAGCTGCCGTAGGCGAGAGGGTGGGTCGCTTCCGAGAGCTGAGCCTGCCTCTGAGCGGGGCTTCCTCGGAGCAGCGCAGCTGTGTTTGCACTGCAGCTGACGGAGGGAGGAGCAGTGATTTTTCGCTCTTTCAGGAACTGACCAGGAATTAAAAACAAGGACAGGCCTGGCTGGAGGGAGAGAATCAGCCTGGAGAACGAGATCCAGTGCAGCCATCGGAAGGACAGAGTACACAGAGCTGGCGATGGCCTCTTCTCCCCTTCCCGTGAGCATCGCTTCACGTGAGTAGTGCAACATATGGCAGGATTCAGCAGCACAGAGGCAGCCTTTGCTCTTTGATCCCTACTGCACGGAGACTTGGACGCTAAGTGTTTTGGGCAAATGCAGAAATTCCTTCCCTTGTTTTGTTGTGCTGCCTCCAGCACCCCAGTGGCCTCACTCGTGTTTGTGTTGTGGGGCCTTTGTATGTTTTGCATTGCTCTGAACCAGCCTCTTCTTTGGCTCAGGGCCACTGTTTCTGGGCCGTCTCCGGCCCATGTTCAGTCATGCCTGTTTATAGACAGTTGGGTGGGTCTCACACACACTACGCAGAACTTTTCACCCTCTTTGCGTGTGCTACCATTGCGAGGAGAGCTGAAAGCCTCCTCGCTTACTTGCCTGATGCTGCACTAAATGCACCCCAGACCTCTCAGAACGGAGAACGGCCGTCTCCCAGTGAGCTCCAGGAGGGGTAGGGGGCAATTAGTAAAGGGAAAGGGAATCACTAGGAAAGGGGAAAAAAAAAACCCGTGGCTGGTACTGCAGAGAGCTGGGGAACACAGCCAGCAAGTGGAGGAACTTCACAGAAAGCAAATTAGGGCAAAGGGAGCCCAGAACAGGTGAGGCAGAGGCACTCGCTGCCCACCCGGCCCGGCATCTTGTATCTTAGACATAAGTAGCCTCAGGAAGCAGAGTTGATAACCTAGAGCTTGGAAAGCTCACTCCCAGTCAGGTCTGATCCACTGCTTCTGGACCCGGCCATTTCCTTTACCTGTGACTTCACAGGCCGTGGAGGTCGGGACGATCAGTTCTTCTTCAGTTTGTGCCACGTGTTCTATGGAGCACCCGATCTCCTGGGCAGACCTGGTTCTCTAAGTACGCCAACTGCGGGTAGAAGCAGCGGAACAGATATTTCTAGTTTTTCTGAAGGACAGTATACTATGAGAAAAAAAATTAAAATACAATTTAATAGTTCAGTGGGATTTTCTTGAACATATAGTTAGTTACTCATTGCTATTTATAGCACTATCATTTGAATATCCCTAAAGATGCAGTCATCAGACCTTTTTTCATTACCGCTTTGAAGAACAAACCCGTACTTGTTTTAACAAGTCACATCACAGGAGATGTTATTCTACACTCTCCACCCACACAACCCTGGGATTTTTCATTTGAAAGCTTGTTCAACATAGCAGCAGCCAACTGAAGAAACCAGTGTTCCAAGACACGAAGGATTCACACCTATAAATCATGAACTTTAGTAGTGGGAAAGGACCATTGTTGCTTTGAAATGGAACTGCCAGTAGCACTCTTCAAAGCGACAAGAGGTTGGCTTTAGTTTTTAGTTCTGTGACACCGACTGATGACGACGTATCTATTTAGGTTCACGTGTCCTCTGTCCACCTTTCCTATGCAGGTGGGCCTAAGGGGAGGACAGAGAAATAAAAACCCTCTGACAATCGCGAAGTGACAAACTCGCAGTAGAATGCAATCCTACGGTAGGACGTAAGGGACCAGGTTTCACCCCATCTCACGCACGTGGGTGTTTGTGTGGCTGTAGCGGCAGTTAACCCGCGACAGCACTCGGTGGCCTTCAGGCAGCTCCAAGCCATTGGGGGTCAGCCAGCTGCAGCAAAGAACAGGACATGCTTCTCTCGCCCCACCCTGCGACGGACAGGACAGCTTATTGCCCCTGAATAGCAACTTCCTTTCTCTTCCGCCGTGTGCAGTTTTGCCCTACTTAACTCTAGAACAAACTTATACCCCCGCATCAAGAAAGTTCTGAATTTTTACTTTGCGTATTATTTCCCCTTTGTAAAATATTTTAGCAGCACCAGCATCAGCTGGGCAGGGATTTTGAAGCTATTTCCTAAGACAACTGCTCACTCCAAGGGTGCAGTTTTTTCCCTAAATAGAGTTTTTCCAACTGCATAAAGACATAGCTAAAATAAAATTCTTTCTCCTTTCATTCCCTCACTGTGGCCACAGTGTGTTTTGTGATCTCAAGTAGCAGGGAAGCTCAACTCTCTAAAAGAGGAACTTCAAACAGTTTTTAGCAGCAGTGATTTAGTACGTGTTGTTCAGGAGACACCTCCGGTATGGCTCCCCACTCTAGTCTGTGCTGCTATTTCTGATTTAGGATTAATGAACGTTTCCTGTAAAGAAAATGTGCTCCTGAAATTTGAAAATTCAGGAACTGCGGCTCTTCCACGCACGCAGTCCCCACTGGCAAGAGCAGCGCTGCAGTGAGTCACCTGGTCCACATGCCCGCGTGTCTGTCTGTCTGTCTGTTTTCAACTGAGCAGGCCTGACGGTATGTTCAGAATGCAGGAACAATAAGATGTCTCAGAAGTCATCAATGCAGTCACGCTTTAATGTGTTTTTACATCCTTTTACGATTCACAAAGCCAGAATATAAGTACTTATACATTTTTAATAGGAAAGTAATATATTCCCCTAAAAGAAAAATAGATTTGATTAATCATTTGTCATAAAAGTTGCCTGACAGTCGAAACTTCAAGCTTCTAAGCTAGAAAAGCTCAAATAGACAAATTATACTGAAATGTTCTTTAAAGACCAAACAGCTGTTTTATTAAAATACTAAATTTACATTTTAAAAAGAAATATTCTGATTTATTATTCAATAATGATAATCTTATTGAAGTGATGTGAAATTCATGACAACGGGCTTTATTCTGTCCAAATTCTGTCCTCAGTTATCCACAGGCCATTGGTTTTGCCATTATTTAGAACTGCGCAAGGTCACGCACACAGAGAAGCACCATTCTGGAAAGACAAATCTGAGACACTGGATTTCAACTTGACTCTAATTTTCCCCAGAGAAAGTGGGTTTTCAGGTCTGGGACTAGCGCCTGCTGCAGTGAGGCCCTCGGGTCAGACCCACAGGACCCATCCAAATCTCACTGTCACACGAAACAGAAAAAGGAGTTCAGAATACACCAACTTCATCCCGCAGCACAAGCGAATGACCTTCAAACAACTTGAAGCAGGTTGAATTTACATTTTACTTCAAAAAAAAAAGGGAAAGTACATACATGAGGGGAAAATGGGGTGAACAACAATTATCTGAAACCAGGTTTCTACCATTTCTACTTACAGTTACCAACTGCGTTTGAATCTGCAGGGCTCTTGCCAGCTGTCGCACACTTGCTTACAATATGAATAGGATCGTGGATCAAGGAAACATTTTCAAAGTTGAGGCCCAAATGGAAATAGTAAGATATCATACACAGTGTAAGTTTATAGTACACAGCATTTTTTTTTAAATGACGTAACGCAACAGCAGGAAGTAGTAGTAGTAGTAGTTAACAGTTACTAACACTAGAATAATCAAATTTGTATGTTATACATATACAGCAACTAACTGCTTTACAAAAAAAGCAAAATAATACAATATATTGTCACATGTATTTACAGTGTAGTAAATATACTTTTCTGTCAAATTTTACACAAAAACTATTTACAGGTGAATATACTGCATTAAAAAAAAATCGTGGGACCAACACTAAAAGTGACGTTCTGTGGTAAGTTTGTTGCATAACAATAAGACGTGCTTCATTACATTTGAAAAAATTAACCTTAGAATGAAACAGAAAAAGCCCTAAAACCTACAACCCAGTTAGGAATAGAGCACTGGAACACTCCCAGGTGCTCAGTCCACAATACTTATTGGAAATGTTTCCTGTTCTTGGAAACCTCATGCACATTAAAGCAGAAACATTGGCATAATTAACAGGTAGGTTATGCACTATTCAAATACTACTGAATTATCTTTAAGTCAGGGAAAATACAAACACAAACAAAATGTTAATCGTCTTTACAGTACTCAACTGCAGTTAGTGCGTAATGGATAACGTGTTCTAAAACAGGGGTGTCAAACATACAGTCCCCATGATGTAGTTACATGGTCCACGTGGTAAAATCAGATTTTTCTGAATCTAGGTTTTCATCTCAAAGCACACAGACTCCACGGCTGCAGTAGCCCACGCAGCAGTGACTGCCTGGTAGTCTGCGGGCTGCCTGAAACAGTGACGCGCGGGTCGAACTCTTAGATCTGTCTCCCACTCCTCAGATCAGGTTTCAAGCCCACATCGTCACCAGCAGCTACCTGCTGATCACTATGAGCGCAAACGGAGTAACGGGACGAGGAGAGATGGAGCTGGACTGGGAACTGAGAGTGGTGCTCGCAGGAACGAAACAGAGCGGGATGGAGAATATTCAGAACAGGAGAAGAGAACAAGTAAAGGAGGATGTGAGAAAGAAAACAAAAAGGCAAAGTAACAGCAACAGGGAGCAGGCTAAGTGATAAATGTGACAGTAAGGCACTGAACAACTAATTACTAATAGCAGTTTAATCATTAAAGAAAGGCCATGTTTTCCCCCTTGATCGAAGCACGAGCTTCCCAACTCCTGGTACTGGGAGGTAACTTCCCTGTGAATCGGGGCGCATGGGATCCTGAACTAATCCTTGGCCATCGACTGTAACTGCGGCCAAAGTCAGCCCCGTTACCTCGTGTGTTTGACACCCCTGCTCTAAGAAAGCTCAGGTCCTCTCACTGAACCATGCAGTGAAAACATTAAATGTCTCCCCCTCCTTCCAGGAAGTAGAACAAATTAAATTTTGTTGACTTACTTTATGAAGATACCAGTTTCTTTCAGCTGGGACTAAGAGCCTGGAGCAGTTCTAGGTCTCACATGAAAGGTAATTCTAATCACTGTCCATTTTAATTTCACATTATATGTATTTCAAAGAATGCATTAACTCTTATTTAGGGACACTTTTTTTTATACAGGCAATGCAAAACATTGAAAGAGCTGCTCTCAAATGCACCCAGTCCAAACAAAACCGATTGGGTAGTTCATCTGGAATTACTATTTCTGTTTAAAGAAAATCTGCTCGTAGGAGAAGCAACTGAAAGCTCTATTTTTCTAACAGCAAATAACAAGAGATTCTTTTTTCCTCCCACCTACAAATCTTCAGGCTTCTACAATTCATTGTCTTCAGCAAAACGGAAAGGGCTGGAATTAGCTCGAGTCAGGATAACCGAGTGCAAACTGGCAGCGATGCTGAAGGTGGCGATTAGCAGTTTGATGTATGCGATGAGATGGTTTTTCAGTCAGTGACTCCCGCGGTTCTACACCCATAGCAGCTCAGGACACGGCACGAGTCACCGCTCTATTCCTACGGTCAGTTCTAGCCCCACAGTCCCTTTCATAGTTCTGCATCAGTTCAGAAACCACGTTTCTACTGCAGCTCCTACACGACCGAGAATACAAAAATTTGGTTAATTGCACAAGTCTTCGTGTTTTCCAATGTATCTATTCCAAGACTGCCAATTCTAAGTTTTCCTCTTGTTTTGGCAAACTATTTGCATATTACGTTTGTGTTCATAGTTTTTCCAGGACTGTAAACAAATTAAAGAAATTAAATTGTTATTTTATGAATCAATACAATAAAGGTATTTTTATTTACATAAATGTTACATTGTTACTGTGTGGATACATGTGAATTATGTGCTATATCAATAAAATCTGAACACTTAATTGTACCATTCTCTAATAATTTAGCTGTGGAGTTTGATTTACTGAAAGCCACTAACAAAATTGCACTAGAGGATTTTATTTTATATAGTGGATATACTTGTTTTCCTTTAAAGTTACTTACGGATTGTTAATTTCTAACACACAACAGGGATCTGAAACTGGGAGGTTTAACTGTTCTTCAGCAGGAGATAATCTCAGCCCTCCCATGAGCACCCGTCAGAACTTCTGCTCGCCTCCGAGACCAAACGCTCCGCACGCTTCCAGTCCGTGCAGCAGCACCTGCAGCACCCAGCGCTGCACCTTCACACATCAACATAGCAGCATGCTCCCACAGTCGTCCATCGCCGACTGTAGCTGACACGTCCTTCACAGTGACAGCAATTTCAGTTTCGTGTAACCCCCAAGTACGAACCCTTACGAACTAAAACCCCTCGAGCGTTCTGCAAGACAGGTTTGACTGCAGGCGTCTGTACTGATACCAGGAATTGCACTGCAAACATTCACACGTAACCTGGATTTGACACAGTGTCAGTTATTTTTAAATTCATGTACCTTAAGCAAACATCGCTGGTTTTGTATCGCTGCTTGGGCAGCACAAAAGCAGCTTTGCCAAACACCACCTCCCAGAGCTGGAAGTTAATTCATTGAGTTTTCCCCTCCATACCCCCCGGGTTATCCTGCCAGGAATTTCTCGAAGGTGCATACTGTTGGGAAGGGCAAAACTACAGTAAACACTAAATGGAAAAAAGAAGCAATAAATTTTCAACACTGCTACAATGACAGCATAATAGTCAGTTCTCGATGGTTTTCCTTCCACTATGCAGCCTTTTTTAGTGCAGTTAAAGTACAGCAAAAAAAAATTTGCTTTGGAAAAAAGCCGGTTTGTCCAGTCTGGTCCATATACAGTCCAAGTATGTGAAGGTATGGTCTGGGGAATGAGAGAGACTCATGCAGCCTCCTTGTCCTCTCAAATTTATTGCTAATTACTAGAAATTTACTCTAATCCACCACTTCTGGTTAAGCTCATTGTACTGCGGCTATCATAAGTTTCTTTTAAGCATGGTAAAAAAAAGTCCACAGCTAAAAATCTTACAGGTTTGAATTAAAACCAGGATTACAGTGACTTCCCCCGGCTCATAAAGCCACTACCTCGAAAAGTGTGCAAACAGGATTAAGGATAAACACTTTCCTTTAGAGGAGAAACAAACAAGGCAGATAACAGAAGCAAGGTAGAACTGTCTATGGGAAATGGCTTTCGTATTTGGACAAGATACGGTTCTGCAGTGTTAAAGAACTCCACGCCTCCTTCGGCTACCGAGTCCGTCAGGATGAACATGAGCGGTTCTGAAACACTGGCTTAAACCAAGAACAGAAGAAAAGAAATGAAGGCATTAAAATTCAGGCAACGTTTCGAGAGTTGATCATCTGGCAACACGGCTGACAGGATGGGAACTTTAAAAATTAAGTGCAGCATCACAACCGGTGGAGGGCCCTTTGCCAGGGGCCTGCGTGTGTCAGTCAGTTTCCAAAAAAAAAAAAAATTAAAAAAAAAATTAAAAAGAAATAGTCACACAATCTTTTTGATGCTGTGACGTTTGAAACTGCCGGCACTTCGCTGCTTTTGCACTTGGCTTGCGGAGCCGTGGCGCATCCTCCCGCTGTTGGAGTGTCCGGCGGTGGGCGAGAGCTCCACGTTCTCCTTGTCGATCCCTGGGGAAACACAAGGACCGGGGTTAACCTCTCGGCCGAGGCCGCCCCGTAACGCAGCGCGCTAAGCCCGGCTTCTTCCGCGGACGCGCAGCTCGGCGCCGGCCCCGCGCGGAACCGCGGCGGGAAGGCACGCGCGCCGCCCGCNGAGGCGCAGGGGAGCCGCCCGCGCTGGACGAAGAGCGGCCGCCGTGGTCCAAGTGCGGCCGAGTTCTGCCATGCTGACAAGTGGCGGTTCATTCAAAACAGCGTTCGGCAACAGAAACCAGCGGCAGCGCCGCCCGCCCGGGAAAGCGCTGCAGAACTCGGCCGTGATGTCTTTAAAAAGAATGAAATACGCCTTGTGGCGGCTTGACCCCGGCGGGCAGGCGAGCACCAACCCCCGCTGGCTCCCCAGCGGGACAGGGGAGGGGAAAGGACGAGAGAAAGCGAGACAACGTGGGTGTCCTGATTACAATACGAAGCGCAGTGAAGTGAGGGATGTGTGGAAGAGGATGAAAGCCCATCAAAACAAGTGACGCCAAGGCATCGGCTCAGCACCCCCAGGGGCAGACAGTGCCCAGGCAGGTCCCCGCGGACCATCACCTCCCCCTTCCCCCAGCACCGCGCTGGCCGGCACGGAGCAACTCCCCGGTGAGCCGGGTCCCCCCCGGGTCCCCCCCCGGGTCCCCTCCAGGCCTCCCACCGGGGGCTGGGGGAGGCTCAGAGCGGGCCCTGCGCTGCGCAACAGGGCTCAGCACCCTCTTGCTCACAAATCCAAAACGCGGCCCCGCGCCCGCTGCTGTGAAGATCAGCTCTACCCCAGCCAGGCCCAGAAGACTATTTTAGCCAGACACAACACAACCTTACTGTCAGTGATGTCTCACAAACGAGAAGTCTGATACAGCTATTTCATCCAGTACTGCAGTATGACACATAATTTTTTCAGGATCAGATGTATGACCCCGTGTTCAGTGAGAGCCCGGACTCTGACCAGATAAAACACCACCACATGCCTGCTCACACAGATCTACACACAGCCTACTGCATTTCAACATGACACATTCAAATAATCTTTTTTTTCCCCCCATAAAGTTGCAGATTGAATTTGCTGTTAGTTTAATCTGTCTCCAACAATAAAAGAGAAAATGCTTTGGCCTATGGACACTGGCTGATCTGTTTCAATCTATGCTACTTTCCTACAACATGAAAATAGACAGGGGTAGGAACTGTTCACCAAGTTCTCCTAGTCAACTCTCGAAAGAGAAATAGGGATTCTATTTAATATGGGAAATAGCATACATAAACTTTCACAGGGCAGAAGGGTTCCCCGACATCCTCACAGCATTCATACCAGCATCCGTACCCACTGAAAACGCTACAGTCTTCCAGGCCACAAAGCCCTTCCTGGCTCTAGTTTTGAGAAGACTGAGCAAATGAAAGAGTTTCACTCAACTCTTCTGGTTTTTGCATTCTCTAGGAGGAAGAATTGACAGACTGTGCATCTGTGGGCTTCTTCCAGCCAAAAATCAATGACTGCTATTAAACAGGGGAATGGCTGAGCGGGGAAGGTTAATTTCTGAACCTGCAGAATCCTGCTGCAATGGCAGAGGCTGATTCTTGCTACCAGAGAAGATTCGTGTGTATTCCAGTACCTAAAATTCCCCTCAACACTGAACCTTGGCTCACAAATAAAGATCAGTAAAAGTATATAACGTACAAATCAGTGTTTGGAGGACTCTGTCTCATGGCCAGGAGGAATGAAAAGCTTAGCTGGCTTATTTTGCATAGAAATAGAACTGATGCAGGTATTCACTTGAAGAGTTAAGTGTCAAAGTGTAGATACCAATTATAATGATTTAAATCCTGGCAAATTGAGAGTAAAAAAAAAAAAAAAAAATCAACAATTAACTTTTAACAAGGACAACTAAAGAAACAGCTTTCTAAGCAGGGTATTAACAGGAAACACGCACAGAACAGGTGAGTCTGGAAATCTTTACAAGAACTGCTGTTGCCTAAGTCCAGCTCCACTGAAGGCACGAGGAGGCTGACAGAGTGCAAGATGAGGATGAAACTGGGCTTTATACCCAAGTGCATATACTTTTTTGAGAAGCTTTGGGTGTCCTCTGCAGGACAAGGTAACTCCATTATGTTTTGCTAAAAGAATAACATCAAACAAACCTCAAAAATGAACTGCTTTAGTGTAAACTTCATGCTGACATGATGACAGCACATGAAAGCCTTGGGTTATGAGCCATTACTCTAACAGCTTTGGACACAGTCAGTAACTTGAAGATATAAAAGCTGAGTCTTCTGTTTAATGCAGACATGCTTCTAATCAATTATTACTTCTATACTGACGCTACTGTAAGTTCATCATTCCTGTAGCAATATCTTAGTGTAGCCGTCACATTATTTCTGCAACAAAATGAGTATGTTTGACGTGTGTTTAGCAACACTCTCAACACTTACGGTACATGTTCAGCATTGCAATGAATAGCAGGAAGGGTGTTTTTATGCAAGAGGCTAAAAGTATCATCAGCAGCAAAAATTAGGATGTCTGACAGTGAATGAAAAGGTTAGAACAAAATCCTATTACTATTAATGACATCTCCCACAGTTATGTCTCATTCCTATAAGAAATTGATTCTCATTGGCATTAGTAAGAATAAAGAATACACTCCACATTTCACACACGTATAGGGACAACTTCAACACTCCAGCCAGAAGCTGGCTGCAGGCTACATCATCCGTCCCCTCCTTGTGTGGGTGTGAGCTTACTAAAACCACAAACTACAATGAGAAGAGGAAGCAACCCACGGGTGTCAGCAAAAAAACTCTTCTGCAGCTTTTTCTTATTTCTCCATATAGAAGCAGAAATCGAACGGTGTGGAGTACCCGTTTTATTGAGCTTCTGCCTGCTGCAATTTAGTCCAAAGAACTTGTGCCTGTTTTCCGGTGGTGTGTAACTGAAGTCAAAGCTGACTTGCTGTGAATCTAAAGAGCTCACATGAAATAGTTCTTCATTTTAGCTTAATACCTGCAGCAGAGTAATTTCACATACCAAGCATCCACTTCTCTATTACCAAATTTATCTTATTCTTAAGGATGTGATTGACTTGCTTTGCCTGCTCTATCATATTATTAGCATCACCCAAGAAAAGCAACAGCTTAGCATTTACAGTGAAGCCATTCCCGTGTCAAAAGGATCAGAAAATCACTTCTCATGCCACAAGCCCAACCCTAAAGCAGATCAAGCAGTATTTCGTGCAAATATGATGAAAGTAGAGAGTACCTTGATGAGGAAGCTGCATGAAAACTGCAGATTTAGAGCAAGGCAGAGAAGCTTCACAGACACAGAATGAAAGAAAAAACATAAGTGAATAATGTCCATGACAAGGGGAAGGGAAGGGAAAGGAGAGGAGATGATGACAGACAAAACATTTATAAACAATGATCTCGCCCAGTTGTTTCCAGATGCAAGAAAAGAATTTTTCATGTATCTGCAAGTTAATATATTTGTAACCATGATAAAAAACTCACTTGGCTGAAACTGTTTCTTTAACTCAGTGTGATGAAGTAACTCAGCAATGCTAAATACTTGATTTTCTTGTTTCTAGTTCTCAAATCAGAGTAAGTGGATGATAGATCTGCATCCCTTATTAGTCCCATAGTTGCCTTGCTGTTTCAAGAAATCCTGTGGTCCACCTTCATATTCTGTAATTCTTTCACCAACGATTTTTATCTTGGCAGATATTAGGTCTTTCACTGCTTACTCCCTCACTCTTGTCTCTACAGTGTAAATGTGCAGCAATGACAACGCCATCACACGCCTTCAGGCACAGTTAATGAGACTGTAAAATTCATGTATGCAGCTATGGAGCTGTATACAGTGCCAGAAGACCAATTAATTTTTTAATACAAGTAAACAGCTTAAAAAGCAAAGCATGTTTTATGCAAATTTGCACTGGTTAACATACCAGTTTAAACTAGTGAAACTGCATGTTGATTAAAGTGGAGCAATGTAATAAACATAGGATGAAGCAACGAAATGAAAAGTTCCATGTTGTGACCTGGTCCACAGTTTGAGAAAGCTGGAGATCCCCTGATCAAACCCCAACCCTTTGTATTCAAATTGCTAGAATGAAGCTGGAAACACTATAAAGGCTGATTCTTTATACAGATGCCTCCACGCTGGTTACACAAAAATGGAACCATTAGTAATCTCCTGGTCTTCATATCTGCCTTTTAAAATTTAATTTCCAAGCAAACCATGTGTCATAAATGCATTATTACAGACTCACTAGTATCCCGATTCATGTAAGAAGTTCACTAGTTCCTAACTCCATTTGTGGAGATGGGCTCTTAACCAGCGTTTGATAAAAGCCATCTGTTTGCAGAACACTTGAAAGAAATTTTTGAAGAGCTGGATTAATTCCTTCCTCTTAGCTAACGAAGAAGGAATAGAAAGTGAGGCGTAAGGAAGGAAGACATTTACATAGCAAAATGCTTTTTTCGCTAGCAGAGGGCCTAATCCTGCATCATCACTTCATCCTTGCAAACAAAACTGTTGGAGCTGCTACCAATTCTACATTCTAAATGGAAAGATGCTGCCCACAGTGTAATTATTTTCACACTGACAGCAAGGTCTATTTTTCTTCCCTTTAATTTTATCCTTCTCCCTGTTCTAGTATTACAAGTGATTCTTAGCTGTATGTTAAATAAGAAAGCTTCTACTGAGCCACTTTCCTTTTCCATAATCTTGGTTATCTGTACCTGTATTACGAGTTTTTTATACAGAAATCTTTCTATATACAGGATGAATTGCATGGCAATATAACACAGTGGCTGCATTATATATTCATAACGTATAATGGACATTGTAAAATGTTAAGTAAAACAGCAGTCTCCAAAACTTCTTCAAACGCAACTTTTCCCCATTCATATTACTCAAATCAAATGGGATTCCCGATGGCACCAGTGAGCCCCTTTCAGGCCAATGCTCTTTCCTCGGGCAGGAATACAACTCGAGGAAACAATGGCAACAACTGTCTCCTTTAGGCTAAGAAGTGCTGTTAATAAAGAAGCAGAGAAAGAAGTAACAACTGTGGAAAATATGCTTCACACTTTCTCTCCTCGCTTGGGATAACATTATTTAATGTAATAAATCATCCTGAATTGGCAGGAAACTGGAAAGCAAATCCTGTTTTGAGTCTATTCAGACTGACAGGCATCTTAAAATAATAATTTGAGAACACAGCATCAGCATGTCAAGAAGGTGATCTCCCCAGATTTAAACAATTTAAGTTCGCTTCTCATACTGGAAGAAAGCAAGCTGTAATCACTTTTCACCGCAAGAAATAAAAAATCACTATTCCCAAATTATTCAAACACAGCGCACTGTCTTACCTCTGCTGCACCTCTGCCCATGCCTCACCTCTGTAATGCTCATCACATTCAACAAAAACCACGCATAGCATCTGTGAGCAAACTGATAATCTGGAAGACCAGATTTCTTGAATAGAGCTAAGTACAACTAAGTAGAGCTTATTTCAGGGCTAGCAGAAACAGTAAACAACAAGAGAGGGAAAAGAACCAAAACACCTCTGTAAATATTATACCTAAATACAAGTCGTTTCTAGCCTTCCACCAAGGTTGCAGAATAAAAAAAACAAAGCAGAAAAAAAAGGTTGATTGACTTCAGTGTTCATAACGGCAACAGTCAAATCATCATTTAAGAAATATCACACAGTATAATTTTTATGACGAAGAGTAAAGAATTTCCTCAATATACAAGACACTAATCCAAAAATCACTTCAGGAAGAGTCTTCATGCAGATTTCTTTGACAGAAATTCCATTTTCTTCCTATATTTAATTTTCTCTAGCTTATACTTCATCTGCTATATTGAATAATTTTTACTCTCTCTTTTCATTTTTTGCCCTGAAAACCTATGCTGTTAAATTTAACCTCTGCATCTCCCCAAGCCAGAAGGAATTTAGTGGTTTTTTCCCTTTAATGCCTTTCATGACTGGTGTTCATTTTATCATCAGCATATTTCTGGCAATACAATAGTCTGAACTGACCACTCCATACGTATTCCATACGTATCTACGTGAATACTTTTTTCCTTCAAGGGAGAGTATGACCTCCATATGATGCTGCCTATATGAGCATTGGCCTTAAATCATATAGTCAACTGAAATTGAGTCAGCCCAGACACACTCTTCCATGGCACAGTTCTGGATTATTTTTCCTAATATGTGCTACCTTGTAGTGCCCAGCCAGGTATTATTCTCCTTGCAAAATATCATGATTATATATTTATATTTATTACTTTTCAAGGCTCCACTGTTGCACAGAGTCCATATTAAGATGCAGCTGTTATTTGTTCTGATGCACTTAATGCTATTTCCTTCATCTATAATGACTTGGAAAACAGCTTTTTTGCTGGACAAAATCCAACATCTGAAATATCAGTGTAATAGCTTAGGAAACAGTTTAATATTCATTTGACTCAAGAATGCAACGACTTTGGGTGCATAAACACATCCAAAGAGACAACGAGTCTGAGTGTTTGGCTACAAAACCAGTAAATTCAATACATTTCCCTTACCTATATAGTACCAGAACAGCTACTGACCTGGGGAGTGCTGGGAAGTCGCGAGCGAGGTCATGGAATTGGAGAGGTTAAGGTTAGCAGTAATGCTAAGTTGGCTCTGCACTGCGGGAGGATATGGAGATGTGGGTGTCAGGAGAGATTCTTCACTGGTTTCCTCATCAATTCCAGGCAAATACGTGTCAATCAAGGCATCAAGAAACTTCACTATGAGCTCAGCATAGTCTGGGATTTGTGTTTGCTGTGGGGGATGTGGGGGGAAAAAAAAAAAAAGATTGGTTCTTTTCTTTCTGCTTTTCTGTCAATATGAGCTTTGCGCCAGAACTCACTCTAGTATCACACTGGTTTTGCCCGAAAATTTTAGAAAGGATTTGATGTGAGTAAAAACTGGTGTGTGGTCTTTTCCGGATTAATCTAAATGCACACAGTGAAGACCACTTGTAGGCGTAATTGCAGTAGTGCGTGGAAGCACGGAAGTCAGAGAAGAGGGGCCGTTCCATTCACGGGGTGAACTGCCACAGCTACCCGAACCTAGCGTGTTATTAAAAGCATTGCCCATGCCCCCAAAGCCTAACGTCCAGAACGCTGCCCACTCTGCTCATCCAGTTCTCGTTACGATGACTAGAGGGAACAAATGGCAGTACAGATGGTCAGTGCTCGATTTATTTCTTCTGTTGTAACATAAAATTTATCCTTATGGAATTATCATTCTTATCAAATCAATCCCTTACACTGTACGATACACACAATAAACTAAAGACTTTCTGAATGACAGGTACGTCCAAGGCCCCTCAGTGAACCTGGGAGCAGTAAAAAGGTGCATTTATATACCTGACTGCTTTTACCCAGCTTTGGTTAATTTGCCTTACAGAGTCTGTCAAAATATCTGACGCAGGCTCAAAAACTGTTGTAGGTATAGAAGTGAGCCTTATATTACTAACTTGCTCATATAAATTCTATGACTTGTCATTTATCTGCACCTTTCCTGGAGCACCAATGTGCTTTATACAGCAAGTGAAGGCAAAACACTCAAACTTACACAGAGTGTACTGTTCTCACCTTAGAAAATGGGCCAGCAAATCTCCATAATCCATTAAATCCAAAACCTACAACAACAAATTGAATGTTACCACAAAAACACAGTTCTCAATTGACAGAAAACAACTAGAAAGTACACACAGTACAGCACTTGGGTTTACTTAGGCATGGAAATGAAGTATTTTGATTTGGAGATGTAATGCTAAATGTTGTCCAAACCATGTATAAGATAAAATCATGGCATTTTAATTTGTATATGAAATACATAAGTTGTAAAAACCGCAAAATCTCAGAACTGTCATGCAAGAAATTCTTGACAGTATTTTAAAAGGTAAATTTAGCATGTGAATACACATCTCTTTTTAAAAATTATGTCAACATTTAAGTTTTTCTCAATTGTCATCTGTTTCTCATGGATCTTCCCTGGAGAGTTTTTGATTGAGATCAATAAAAAAATACTTAGGTTTTCAGTGTTCAAGTGTAACATGAAAGTGAGCTTGGGCACTGAAAAACAAACATTACCCTATGGAATTTACCAATAATTAAATCAACCCCTAACTTACAAGGTTAACATAAAACGCATCATTTATCCCCACCATTCATGTTTTGTATTTCTTTGAATCGGTTAGTGGAAACAGAATACTGAGTTTCAACTTCTTTTTACTGACGTAGATGGTGTAATACTTTTAACATTTGGTGCACAACTGCAGCGAGCAGTTTTAATATTCATGTCAGTACATTTGTTTTTAATAGGCAAACTCTTATTTTTACCAGGATGTGTGAAGTTGGAGAGATGCCACAGAAGACTGACTGACTATTCTATTAGGGTTGCAATAATTCTGAAACATTTTCAGTAGCAAATCTAACTTAAAATACAGCAGTTTTTTAAAAAATGGAAAAATATTTACTCTGTAGATAAGAAGTTTGGTATTGGGGTGGAGACTCTTCATGGTAGACAACACTCTGAACAATCCCATGAATTGGATTCAACAAATTTGGATCCTGGCACAGCGATAAAAGGGTATTGATCTTGGAATCCAATAAATTATGCCTGAAGAAAAAAGCAGTGGCTTATAAATAAAATGCATCTGTAGTTCCCAGCTGACTTTAGCAAACAGTAGTTAAGGTGGGATTTTCAAAATCTCAGTCATTTTAGACGTACAGAACAATTCCTATGTATGTTCAGTGAGGACTCTTACGATGTGTAACACTTCCAAAAACCTGTACTGACAATATAACCCATTAAAGCATCTACCTAGCACTTCAAATTGCAAATATTTTGATTATTTTCAACCCAAAAACTATTCTCTGGATTTGTGTACATGTCAGAGCTGGAATTTCAAAGCAGTTTTTTAAACTCATGGGGGTACTGTCTCATTTGAGCTCCCTTGCAGAACTCAAGTGTGTTGTTGTTTTTTAATACAAATACCAGTTACTTACAATTGTGGCTTCAATGGCTCACAGAACTTGTCTGTACTTTGACCATTACTTTAGAAAACCAGAAAAAGGTAGCATTATTTCTAAATCATGCACAGGTCAGTTGTAAAAGTCTACTTCTGTTAATTTCTGATAGCTGGGTTTCCCTTACATCTGACTCCAGCAAATACTACTTTTAACTGATATCTAAAGAAATACATCCAAAGAGTATCTTGAACTATGCTTTAAATCAGTTTTGATATGCACTTGGGGTACTAATTAAAAAACCTGAGTCTGACTGGGGTGAAAATAATACTTAAGAGACAGTATATATTGACTTGTATAGAAAGCTACATAAACATATTAAAATGCAGTTTGATTCTCCGCAGTATCAAATAAGCGACAAAGCCATGCTAAGCCACCAGACTAGAGTAACGGCAGCAGTGACGCTGCCAGCTTTCGGCAGAAGCTGGTGGCCGTACGGACAGGCTCCCTAGCAACAGCGGGCAGAGTTCTCCCACGCTCTGCCAACCTGCCTGAAATTCTGACGCTGAAGAGTGCTTCTGAGGACCATCTGTAGCAGTGGCATCTGAGGATGCCTATTCTCGTAAGAACACTATATTCATTTAACAGAGGGAAAAAGCGTGATTCTCCAATTGCTATGGACGTTTGTCTCAAGAAGCCACGGACAGACTGCAGCTAGTAACCTACAAATGAGTCTCGCACACATGCTTGGCCGGGTCCAGAGACCTTTTAAAGGAAGGGCCAAGTACAGAGTCATCATAAACAGAGTTTTAGATACTTACACAACAGGAAAGACCTTTGGGAAGACAACACTGGCTTCTGCTAAATACTCATACAGAATCCGCTGGTCAAACTCATCAGTAGTGTACTTCACTAACGTTGCCTGCCATAATGTAAAGGATTAAATTAGCATGTTTCTAATTTAATTTGAGTAGTTATAGGCTTTTGTTGCTGTTGTAGTTTAAGGTTTTAAGATTTCTTAAAAGCAGAAAGCAGCATTTCAAAAGATTAGTTTAGATCCTCTTTGGACATGGAATCAAGTTATTTTATGTGTATGTGGGAAACAATAAAAACAGTTGGTAATAGCTTCTGTTTTGGCAAAAAATTTAGTTCGTCAGTTTTTGGCAAAAGTGGGCAACTGAGTCTTCCTGAATTATATCAGGAATGGTAACTGTATTGGTACATCTGAAGAAAGCACTACCATACTGTACCTATATTACTAGTTAATAATTTTTAAACTGATTTATGCTGGGATTCCAACAATTTTCACTTCTTAACTTTTTAAGTATAATATATTAATATCCTTTTATTATATAAAATTAGTTTATGATAAAGATCTGCCAGGAGAAGGGGACAATTGTTGGACATATTCTACAAAACAATACAGAATAATGAACATTTAATATTTGTTCTTAAAGCGCATTTAAATACATTTCTAGAAGTGATTCCTAGAAAGTTTGAAGAACAGCAACAGAAGAATAGACTTGCACATCACAGTGATTCTGATTCACATGAATTTAGAAACACTGCAAGGAACAAGTATTCTTCTTTGGAAGACAAAAGAATACCAGAAAATAACAGACTACACACAGAAAGAAGGCTTACAAGAACTGTAAGCAGCAGTGCTTGAATTTTTGGGTCAGTCAGAACTTCTTCATCTAGGAGGACATTTGACTCAGAAACAGAAACTTTTCGAAGATGTGGGTGTTGCTGCGGTGATATTCTCTGGGTTTCTGCCAGATAAAAAAGAGCAACTCATCCAAAGCAAAATAAACCCAAACCAGAACAGAATTAGCTCTTGCACAACAAATTCAGTCATATGCAAACTTCAGAGTTTACCAGCCTTTTCATAAAGTATAAAAGCAACAACTATGCTGTAATACTCGCAGCGCTAGACCATTAAATGGGATGTATTATCAAATGGTAAACAATAACCCCAATTTCCTATTCAGTGAAACACAGGCCCAGGGGTGGTAAGTACCATATTCGGGGTCAGGCAGCAGACTGACATCAGATGCACAGAAGAACCCTGGTCTTGCATTGCAATTGGGGGTGGGGGCACAGGAAGCAGATGTGGGAGAAGATGAAGAGAGGCATTCTAGGCATTAGGTCACGTTCCATCTCCTGCAGAAATTTGCAGCTAGGACTTTCTAACTTACAAAAAGCCAAATTTTATTTGTTTCATTTCACTCCTGTATGCAGTACTTTATAGCTGCCCCTTATTCTGTATCTGCAAACTGAGCAACTCTAATTCAAACCTCAGTTGCCAGTGATGCGGAAGACTGTACTTTCCAGAAGCCACTGTTAAGAAAGATGTTTCTCCCTTACCTTGTAGCAACCTAGGCAAATAAACATTGAATTTAGAAATAATCCTTTGTATATATATACAAAGCATTTATAATTAGTATTATTCTTGAAATGTTAGTCCTGTTTCTCACCCATTTCATAATCATTTTCGGCTACTCTCCTCATTTTGGGAGGCGTTGTGATTCCAGATTCCATGTCTTGCCTTTTAGGAGCCTTTGTGTCCGATATCAAATGGTCAAAACTTTTCCTTGTACCTAAAAACAATTTATCAGGCAATTAAAAACATTAAACCTAAATCCATATTCTAACTATTTCTGATTTTCTGGCCAACCTACTCTCCTATCTACAATGTACTGATAGGAATCTGGGGACATTTTCACCATTTTCAGGGATGGTAGAGAAAATATGATCACACCATGCCGCTCTCCATCACAGTTTCCAAAATGCTTCACAATACATATGAGGAAAGCATGCGATTTATTCAAATATGTAAGCTGTGGGCATGCTATGGTTTCCTGGTCAACACATCACATTGAATAGAAACATGCCAAAATGTGATTACTGAAAAGGAAGCAGTAATAGGACTGTAATGAAAGAAATGCCCCTCTCTTTCCATATATACCATATAATGTAAAAACGTAACCACAAGTTATGCAAAGCAATTCATCTTGTTTCTCTGATATTAAGATTTTGCTTGTAAACGTGATGCACGGAGAAGCCATGAATAAAAATCAGATTGCTTTGAAAACATCTAAAATGTTTTGGGACCATCTCTTCTAGCATAAGATAGAGTATTCAATATAGTAGCTAAGCTAAGGTACTCAGCTTCTTGGTTTTGTTGAAAGAGGGCTGGTGGCAGAAAATAGGCACTATGACTAAGTACCTGGAATATCTTTTTTTTTCTTCCTTTTTTTTTTTTCCCCCTCCACTTCAACATGCACCTTTTGAGTGTCACTCTTGCTTCCCCCCCTTCATGATTAAAAGAACCGAGTTAGTCCTCTTTAATTGTACAGTGTTCTCTAATTTGTATTTTGTAGAAACTGCATGTATTCCTCTGAATCAGGAATAAGCACTTAGAAGTCAGAATAAATACAAGTATAATTTTTCTCCAGTTACACTTCCTGAGGTATTCTGTAGATAAATTAGTAAATTAGTTATCTTAATAACCTAGAAGCTTTTTAGTGTTCGCTTGTGAAGGCTGCCCCATATCCAAACTCATGGATTTTCGTGTTCGAGGGCTTATCTGTCCCACTGTCGGGTAACTGGCAGCCAGATGTCTGTCTGACCCCTTTGGTGATGACCATGGTTGATTTTCCTTTAGTGTCCTGAAAGTGCAGAGAAATTAAATTAAGAAAATCTTTAAAACTGTGCACATTTAGGCATAAATTTTTCAACTAGCCAAACTATCCTCTATTAAACCCATATTTCCTAACAGGTTAATCTCCCAAAAATACATATTAAGAAATAATAATTACTTTGCTTGCGAAAATGTCTGGGCTAGTGATAACTAACAATCTGATATGAATGTAATGATTAAGAGATAAAAAACAAAGCAATGAAAAGAACACAAGCGAATCAGCCTATGAGGCAAGATGAAAAATATTTAATAATCAGCTACTCCATAATGGATGCTAACAGGAGAGATACTGAGTAAAGTGCTCCCTATCGAGAGAAACTGGCTCTCCATGTCACTCCTAGGTTGATTTCTTAGCTTATCTCTGTGGCTACTTATAGACAGGCTATAAGGCGTCAAGATTTTCCAATGACAGGGACCAAGTGATTACTTAGTACATGCCTTGAAGCTCTTGAGAGGACAAACTAAACTTTCTTCTAAAATATAAATGAAAAATGAGGTGAAATTAGGTCTTGTAGAAAGAGGTTAGCAAAGAGTTTAAGAACTTCCAAAGCAGTTAAGCTCTGAAATAGCTTTACGGATCTCAAAATTAAATCTATAGGAATTCAATACCCAAATTTCTCTGTGACTCTTGATCCCAGTATCACAGTATAAGTAGCGTATTGGTCTGGAACCAATAACAGAACATTAACTTAGCTTTATGAATGTGGGTTTCAGTTTTCAATATACCACAGGTTACCTTTAGATAACTTACTAAAGTAAACAGACATTGAAATTTAGATAACATATCTGAAAGGTAGACAACCAACCTATAGCTAGTGTCACTGTGATGTATGGGATATGTATCCATAGGAACGTTTTCCATTGAAACGTCTGTCAACAAGAGAGACTTCCTATGTTTTAGGCTGCAGCGACTTCGAACTTCCTCAGATACTGTCAGCAAAGCTAAAAATTCAAAGAAAGCTTAACATAAGTTTTCCACAGTAGGAATACATTGAAAAATGTAAAAAATATTCCATCAAATTAATTTTTTTACTTAGTATAAAGAAGACCATTGAGATGTAATTTTACCTTACTGAAATGTACAGATTAAAAGTAGGTCATTTAAAAAGAATTATATTCCCCACCCAGTTACAATCACATGATTTAAACATTTGCCCTCACATGGTCACAATTTCTATTTCTAAACCACTAGCCATTTGAATGTTCTAAGGCACACACTTAAATCAAGACGCCTTCGGCCTCCCTGAAGTATTTTCAAAGTTGCACAGTAGGTCCTGTGCTGGCGAGCCTTCAGTCCACAAAAAGCTGTAATTGATATACCCCAGCCTAGCCCAGACTCCTGTCCATCTCCAGTTACAAGTTTCCTCTGCGTTGGTACAATTTTATCAACCGAAAACCTTAAGAATTCCCACAATAATCCATTCCTTTTCAGTTAGCACAAATTTAAAAGAATGTTTGCTTGTTTAATTTTACCTGCCAGGTAAGCCACACTCTGGGTGTTCACCTCAAACTTGTCACAGTTCCTATGTTTGTTAACCAGAGCTAGTAGTGTATGTAAAATCCTTACTGTTCTTGCTACAGTGGTAGGAGAAGGATGCCTGTACCCTAGGAAATGAGGTTAAGAAACCAAATATTGTATTTAATTTTAATGCATATTTATGAAGCATTATTATTTTGAAAATACTTAGAAATATTTTTCAGCTTGTTCTCAGGGAACTTCATGTAAAGGGTAAGGAAGTACAATGCTAACAGAAATAACACATTCAAGACTGATTTTTTCCGTACCTCACCCCAAAAATCACATAATTTCAAATGTCTGTGCATATGTTATAACTGTTATCTCACAAATCCATGTTCTAAAAGGAACAGTGAGCCTGAACACAGGCAAACACACAGAGAAAGACAGCATTCTTGAAGGAAGTAGTCTATGGGAAACCTGGCAAAGTCCTTTAGTCAAAGAACATTTAATTCTGTATCTATTCTGTGATCCAAGTTACTTAAAATCCACCACCCATTTTTTCCCCTTTATCCTTGGACTTGTTTTCATTTCTGAATTAAGAGTGTTCATCTAAACTGAACGGCAATATGTATTCTTACCTTTCAGGAGGTGTCCCACTAGTGCGAAGTTGAAGTTGGAGTTGAAATTTAGCCCAACAAAATGATCCATCTGCTTGCAGTGCCATTCGAGTGGCCTCCTGATCTCCATAAACACCTCTTCTGGGCTCTGACCCAGAAAAAAAAAACAAAACAGAAGCACCTCATCGAAAGTTACTCATCATATCTCAAGTTGTTGTTTTTTTTTTTTTAAAAAAGTGACAAAACAGTAATTTTAAGAGTTTACACCACAACAGCAAACATACTCTTTATCAGAAGACGTCTATGCATTTCTGCTCCAGTTTAGAACTGAATAATGAGAGCTTCATCTCTACACCTTAGTTTTACTGTTGATATTTACACAAGAAACAATTTCTAATGCAAATTTCAGTTTTAGTTGCGTAACTACTGTCCATGAGGACATGGAAATTTTTTTTCTTTTTGAACAGCTCTAACGGCTTACATAAACTAAGGGTTAGGCAGAGCTGATTGCTAACAGCTTACCTTATCATTGAATACTCGAAGGCTATCCAAGGTATGCAGATTCTGTTCAAGTAGTGCTGTACCTGCTGAGTATAAGTTCACTTCGTCCAGCTGCAGTACTGCCATAGCTACCCAAAAGAGGGCCTTGTGCATAGGAGAGTCCTAGAAGGAAAAAGAAAAAGCCACGATTTCACTTTCAAGTCAGTTCCTGTAAGTCAAAGACAAGTAAGACCGACACGTGGTTTTGTATATGCATTACTATCCTTCCTGTAGCAGGTTCTGTCCTCAACCACATCCATTCCATCAATACAGATGGACATACGAACCTGCAGTCTCAATGCACTTACAAGTGAATGGTAGAACGCAAATGAATTTCAAGCCTTTCACCTCCCCCAGAACCGTTCCTTCTCTCTTGTATTCCTTCCCTTGCTCACAAAAATGTCAGACGCATACTGCCCTACACCAGACCGAACAGAAATGTTTTTTTTGTCATCAATTTGAGAGAACGTGTTGAAAATGGATTGCAAATCTGCACCTATAACTGACCAGGCAATTTCTTCTCCAAATCAAAAAAGCATGCAGGAAGAATTGGCATTCAACAGATTCCAAGTCTCTTAAGTAGCAGATTTTTCTAGGAATAAGTTTTATTTACTAACAGTAAATATATGAGGCTCTTCATTAACAGCATACCCATTGGTATGCTGATCAAATCATCAACAAGAAAGTAACATACAGATGGCTAACTTAATACCAAATCAAATAAGACTAACATTTATTACAAGCCATGACCTGAAAAGCATAAATTAACAATCAAACATTTGAAAGCTGAGACTGAAAATGTTTTGGAAAAAATTAAGACAGCCTGTGGTACGGTCTTTGCCTATATTGCTATGGCCCAGTTTGATGAAGCAGAACAGTACATTCTAAAGCATTTTTAAAGCCTTTGCACAGGTCCCACATACAACATCTGTGACATATTTCCCATATGTAATACTTTCGAGCATGAGTCATAGCAGTGAAGTGTGAACTTCAGATACCACAACACTTGCTTATATTTTTGGGATTATACCCATAATTATAATTCTCGTTTACAAAGTATGTTCTCTGTTTACTCTAAAAATCCAGTCATTTACCTTATTAAGAAGAGGCTGCAGCTTGGTGAGTGCTATAACTGTAGCTTCTATTAGAACTTGGCTATTGTAATTATCGGGGCCTTTTAAACAGCTCTCAAGTCCCTTTTTGTTGGAAAAAAAGAGCAATTAAAAAACAAGCATAATTAGATTTTGCTTTGTAAAAAGAAGGTCAAAGCTCTAAACAGTAACTGTTGCTCTTAATTAGTTTACAAAGCTTGAGCTCATTTTAAACTAATTCTCAAGGACTTTCACAAATGGAGATTTACACAGAAGTGATATATGTATTGCTGAAAGCAATTGCAGAATGTGTATTTAAAAAGTAAGGGTGCAGAATAGGGCGCAAGAATTAGAGAATAGCTCTTTTACAATTCAGATGCTGTTCAATTAAAGTTTCTGTCCATAAAACTCTAATAAAATGCTTAAAGGAAACATATTTAGCACACTGTTTACTTGCTATGGAACACAACCTTCTTTGGGAAATATGGAACGTCATTACCAAGCTAGGCAGTCCGTTTCACAGTTTGCTTATACGAATGCCCTGCTCTTTATTGTATATACTTATATATACTTATAACACATTAGATTATTAACTTCCTTTAAAACCAGGAAGTTGTGAATCATGTGCATGCAGCTAAATGCCTTAACAGAAAATTTCGCATTTATTTAAATACTGACTTAGAATCATAGAATCATTAAGGTTGGAAAAGACCTCTAAGATCATGGAGTCCAACCGTCAACCCAACCCCCCCATGGCCACTAAACCATGTCCCTGGATCAATCTCTGTCTCAAATTTTAAACTCAATATTGAAAACTATTGTTACTCTAGAAGTCGCAGCACTGATGAAACTTATTGCTACCAAATCAATTTAAGGTATATGGGTCTATTACCTTGCTAAGAATTCGGATTATTTGTTTTATTTGTCCATGAGACACACGTTTACTTATACAGCCAAAGACAACAAGTGCTCTTGGCTGCAGGGATGGGTTATATTGGAATGCAAACCTGTGAAGAAACAGAGTACACTATATTAAACAAATACACAACAAATAGGCTGTATAACGAGAAGTTGAGAATTCTAAATATACTACACAGCGGGCAAGGGTTATGTTTTGAGATCTATGACATACTTTTGAGCTAGTTCAGTCCACTGGTCCAGCCACTTGCACGTTGGAATATCCCTCATACAAGCCTAAAAAGAATTATATTGTTTAAATACATGCAACATTAAGAAAAAGTCTTTTTAAAATTCAGGATGTGCAGTTATTTTAGTCAGCTACTTAACTATTTATTACCACATCATGGGAGGTACATCTCACTACACTGCTTGCCTGTAGAAAGTGTAAGCAGCGCCATCTTCCCCTGTGGATAATTTATTTTGAACCACATACCTCCATGATCTCCAACAAAGCTTCAGTAACAGTTTCCAACGAAGTCAGTGCAAAAGTCTCCCTTTCATAGGAACCAGGTGAGAACGACCTGTCTCGATAGCTGGATCGGAACGCTATGACTGCGGCTGATTTCACTTTGCTGATTCCAAACAGCAAATAAAATTTGGGCAGAGAGAACTCAGTCAAGCTCAGCCTTAACACTTGCTTGGTCTCCTCTGTTGAAAAATTTTTACATATTAAATTTAAACCACTGAAATCCAATCCATATTTTCAACACCCTTAGGCTCACCCTCCCATGAATACTAAAGTAGATAATCATCCTATATGTCACTTTGCACATTCCAATACTGTTTTCTTTGCTACTTCTCCCAGAGTGAGCCACAAGAACTGTGGTCTGTTGCATAGCCTGTTGAAAACAGTCACCAGGAAGATGTATTCTAAAAACAGGCAGAAAGAAACTTGTTTAAAGATGTGGTTCTGTGAGACTTCTCCTCATACTGGCTCAGAAAATGGAAACCGGGAGAGTTCCTGCTTTGAAATACCAACAGTACTGTAAGTTCAAACTGCAATCAAATTCTGCTTTTGGCTCTGGCACTAAAATGAAGAAAGCCACTTAAATCAGAAGAAAATGATGGCCCTGTACTAGCACTGAATATTTTTACAATTCTGAACTTTCATTTCATTTCAGTGTACTTCAAATTCATTGTTTAAACGGGAAGGCTTGCCTTTCTCTCTGTGCGTCAAAGCAAAGCTTCTCTTTATACATATATATATGTGTGTATTCACACATTCACTCTGTCAGTGTAGATATAAAATGAGCTTTCAGATACTTAAAAAAAAAAGACAAGATTACATAAACTTTAAATTTTTTTCTGCAAAAAATCTAGCCTGGTTTTATACTGTACTTCTGCGGTAAGAAATGACAACCACATATTTGCTAATGCCAATTATTTTAGGACTGCCGAAACATAGCAGTATGCAAAATACCTGTCTTAACAGTATAGTTTCACAATTCCCTTACGTAATTGATATTTTTGTTACCACATTATGCAACCATTCAAAGGATGCACATCAGCCAGTTTTAGCACAGACGTATTTTCTCCTTTCTCTGCATTACAGGAACTTACTGGTACTTTCTTCTCTTTTTCTAATACCAGTTACACAAACAATTTACATTATGCACCTGCTCTAAACCAGATAGTAATTTTTTAATTCCATATTCATTTGTTGTAGATCATATCCTCATTCTGATTTGTATGCAAGCTGAATTACAACATGATATTTTCAAACTCTCAGAATAGTTTAAAGAGAGAAAGACAACTCAAATATTTCTTAAACAAACTAAGGAGCAATCAGCTTAATTGAAAATCTGAAAAAAACTTACCGCTGAAGTGAAGCTGTGAACAAGTGCAAAGAGAATGAATGATGTTGATGACGAGACCGTGAGTGGAAGCTCTGAGAGAAAGGGGACCAGTGGCCACCAGTAAAGTAACTACATGAAAGAGGTAGGGGAGATGTGCTGCCACATCCAGAGAATTGTTGAAGGAGAGCATCAGCATGTAACGTGCTAGAATAGCAATATCATCCCACATCAGGTGCTGTTCCAGTGTAGGAGTTGGAGACAGACAAGTCTTGTCGATTATTTTACACATCCTTCCAATCACCTGAAACGAGAGCAACCATTTTGTTTTACTCAGACAAAGAACACAGCTCAAAATTTCAGTAAAAACCATTAAAAATTAATATTCGAATTATTCTATTGCTTGGAACCTATTTTATCATGTTCTTTGCATTACTGCCTGTACTGAATTATCAGAAAGCATCTCAGTGTCACAGTATTATGTAAATTGAAATTATCACATAAAAGGAAATTGGGACAAAGAGGGAACTTACTTTGCTTGAAACCAATTTTACATTTCCAGAAGCAAGCGCTACAGCTGTGTCTGCCATAACCTCAGCTTTTATGGATCCTAAGCCCCCTGTGGCACTAGTTTTGATGAAACTGTCCAGCACTACATCAAGGAGATCTGTTATCTGTTAGAGAAAAAAAATCTTTATCAGTCAGATTAACTTTATTTTTCCACAGTAAACTGTCTTAAATAAGCAATCATTCATTGTTTCAGTTGAAGATGCGTAACTACCATAAATTGAAGCATCAGTTTTAGTGATTTGCTACCCTTTCAGAAAAAAGTCTAATGTAAATATTACAAGTATAAAGGTTAATTCCACCAGGTTTTATTTCAGAACTGTGGAGAAACTATAATTTAGTTTGTATTATTTTTATTTTATTTTCCATTTTAAAGTATAACTAGTAAGAAGAAACTGGATTTCAAGTGGGGGAAAAAACACACTTCCAAGAAAATAAGTAAGATGTCGTCCGTCAAAGATTTTGCTTAGAGCACTAGCCACGCGTGAATACAGCTACAAGTAAACGAAGTTTCTTCTCATGTACGGGGGTGGGGGGGAAGACATTTAATATATGTAGGTAAGAATAAAATCTTCCAAGTGCACAGAGAACTCTAAACATAACATGCAGGCTAAGATTAACACTATTTCAGTACTGGTTCAAATTCAGCTCTCGTTATATTATGAAAATTGGTTGAAATTCTGGGTCAACTAAGTCAATGATAAAATTTCCACCAACTGCTGTGGAATATTTAATCTTTTAATTTTGTGTTCTCCATATTTACCTGTTAACAGACTTTCATACTGGACATAACAGTCATATTGCTCTCAATTTGATTTAAGCTTTCAAAATACATTGATTTTTTTGTTTGGTTGGGTTTTTTGGCCAATTGGACCAAGCAAGAAAATGCACTCATGTATCCATTTGACAGTTCTCCCACATTCTCCAAGAGTAGCTTTGTAATGCTGGGCTGCATCAGTTTGGATGACAGTTAAAAAAAATAAAAATAGTGTGACAATGAGGAAGTTGATACAAAGCTTGTGAGCAAGCCTGGTCACGGAAAGTAAAGCTGGTCTCGTTTGTCTAGACATCCCCTTCATGAATGCCATATATGATGTCAGCTTTATTTTTTTCATTTTTTTTACTTTGCAGGGAGGATGAGGACAGAATTTGCCTAAGTGTTAAGCTGATCAACAGGACGATTGATGTTCTATTAATTGTAACCAAAATGCATCTGTTTTAAAAGTGCAAATGTTGGGGACGTTGGCATTGGGGACANGGGGGAAGAGGAGTTCTTTCAATACCACATGCCTAATACACCTCTGAATGCTAATACTTTGTTCTTTCAATTCAGTACCTGCACATTCAGGGGTTTTGATGAAATAATTACTACTAATTGAAATAATGACTAATACCAAAGACTTTTAATTTTCAATTCTCAGTGGAGGCCAGGAACACATTCCGAGAAGCCAGAGTTCATTACTGATTTTATGAAGTGTTTTATAGAATGGAATCTTCAGAACTTGCACACTACTCTCCATACAGACAATATACTTAGGTCATGTCAAGATCCATTTTATTTTGCTGCATTAACATTTAAGTGGTTAAAAACTCTCTAATCTGCTTATAAACAAATTGCAATAAGTTATGTGGAATTTGTACCTGTCCAAGACTTCCCCATATCTTAGCTTGAATGGAAGGATACATCTGTTTTTCATTTATTGTCATTGTTATAAGCTTATCAAGAATAGCAGTGACTCGCTGGCGCTTAGCATCATCATTGTGTTTACAGAATCGGACCAGGTTGGACAGCCAGGGAGTCATATACTCCAGACACAGATGTTTCAGTTCAATACCTGAAATAAAAATTCACCTTTTAACACAGAATCAGCACTGGTCTCTATTTAGAAGTAAATAATTATTTGTGAGCACTTTTCCTTTCAGTTTTATTATCTAAAATAATTACTGTCAGAGCTGAGCAAATAATACTGGGCAAACAGACAAGCTTCAAAAAGAAATGTACTCTAATAATGACATCCAAGAAACATCTGTAGGAATCTGGCAAGGAGATGTTGACATTTTAACACCTTTTTAAGAGACGTGACATAAAGATGTGCACATTCAGTATTAGGCGAGACTACTTAAGATAATTTCTTTTTAATCTTGAGAATGTATTCTCAACAGCTTCCAACAGTAAAGTCAGAGCTGTATTATGCCTGGGAAAAAAGCATGACAAAAGTAGTGCAACAGAACCAGATTTACAACGGAGAGATATAATCAATCTGAAAAGATTAATTTTGATATGATTAAAGAACCCTGTAACTCTTCTGCATACGTATATTCTAGAGTTCAAGGAACTAGGTAGTTCCTTCACTACCATGGACCTCAAATTTTGATTTCTGTTCTGCAATATTCTCTACTTCTGGTGAATTAATAACAGCCTGACAGAGATCTATCCAAAGTACTCACTGTACAAAACTATCAACAGTGATATGAAAGACAATTTGTATTGTGATCTCTCTGAATGAACTTTATCCTCTAAACAAATGAGATGTCTAGTAAAACTTGTTTTAACATTGATTTTTAAGTTTAAAAGGCAGCTGCCTTTTTTTTTTTTTTTTAAATCTACTTCATGAGAACGGAAAGGGCACATTCAAATGTGAAAAGTAATGGTTTTGCTCCAACAGATGCCATTCCAGTTTATGAAACCGCCTTGCTTCAGAGTATCATACAACTTGATTATTAAGAAAAAGATATAAATGGATAATCTTGAAAACAGCTAGAACAGCTCTAAGAATCATTTGCAATTTAAACTTCTTGTATCTTAGTAACATGAGGAAGCTTAATTGACTAGGATAGACAGCTACCAACTTACGTCTTTTCAAATTCATGGTTAACATTAAGCAATACTGGTGTTACTTACTAGATTTGCTAAATCCAGAAATACACTCTTCCAAGAACTCTAAGGTGAGGTGCGGTTCGTTAGCTGCAAGAGTCTTACTAATAGATACAATAAATAGTGTGTTGTTGGCAGGAATACACAGACCTGAAGTTTCCAGTAACTGGCCCTCAATCTTTAAATTAAAGGTACAGGTTAAGGCACATAGAAGATTATAGGCAGCAGACCTGTAACAAAGCAAGCAACGTGACTTGTAATAGTTTTCTTGTACGTTTTAAAATATACGCATTACACCAAGGCATCACAGTAGCAGTACCAACATTTTAAAAATCAAATCAATACTGCTATATAAAAGAGTACATTTAAATCCTGAACTTTTTCCCTGCGCCAGTTAAGATTCAGAGACAACAACATTTGCCTTGGAGAAATGAAAGACATTACTCCTCCACCTGCCTTAAACAATTTCGGATGAGGTCAAAGAGTATGCTTGAAGGACTTTGTACTGGACTTCTCAGAAAGGCCTTCAGTTCCAGGAAATTCTAAATATTTCCAGGGGCACCTGACCTGATAGGAGAGAGACTGCCAAGGGCCCCAGAGGTTGCCACTGAGCCAGTACCCATTCTGAGGTAGTCCCTTCTGAGAAGATCCAAGAGCCTGCTCTAAGAGGTACAGCTCCCACGTTATTAAACAAGAAGTTCAACAGCATGAAAATCAAATGTACCTAATAAACATATATTGCAAAGCATAAGTATTTCTCCTTATAAAGAGAAATTAAGCTTCCTATATGCCTTCAGTTACCCTGACCGTATGTATGCCTTTCTTCATCTATAGAAAACCCAATCTTTCTTTATATTAAAAAGTACATTTTCTTGAGTTGTGGTGAAAGAAAAATTGTTTTGTTCAAGAGAGATTTGCTAACACTAAAAACCTTGGAAAGAATTCACATTTTTGACCAAAGTTGGTATTAATTTAAAAGATCTGTACCGCAAACTGGGGTCTGAGCTTCCCAGGTTGAGCAGCGCTATGTTCAGTAGTGTTCCAGGGACATCCTTAGGACGAATTTTAGTATGCTGTGGGATGGAGTCCGGTTGTGACAGCTCCCACCGTGTCCGTATATGAATGATGGACCTAACGATGGCTTCACACTCCTGATGCATGAAGGTGAGTGGTGTGCCTTGGTTGGCAATGGTTAAGGTGAACTGGTTCTCATCAACAAGACATATTTCCTCAATTTCAGAGGCATAGTATATATCATTTAAAAACACCGTTTGTCCCAGGACTCTTGTTCGTTCCGCTGACGTCACCTGCACAGCTGTTGACCCAACCTTAGAAAGAGAATAGAAAAATGGTTCAGCACCTATTGTTAACAATACAAAGATAGAAAAGTCTGACACTTTCAATTTTATAAAGATAAATGTATGAAATTTTATACTTCCTAAAGAGGCATACTAATAAGTTGTGATTTCTCCTCAAGACAGGAAAGGAGAATTAAGAGACAGTAAAATCATATTCAAATCCTTATAGCAATTCACTAGGAACAGCATTAAAAGGACTTACTTTAATAGAAACTTTGGTATCTTTATGAGCCAGTTTGAGAGCATTGTGAAATACTTTCAAGTCCTCCTCCAAAGCCAAGGTGGCCGCTGGGAGTTTCTGCTGGTCGTGTTCGATGTGCTCTGCCAGTTTCCCTGGAGAGTCTATGA
Organism: Pelecanoides urinatrix; assembly: GCA_013400755.1. Taxonomy (NCBI): domain Eukaryota; kingdom Metazoa; phylum Chordata; class Aves; order Procellariiformes; family Procellariidae; genus Pelecanoides; species Pelecanoides urinatrix. Next base: position 899,838 of record VZTQ01009260.1, read on the forward strand.
AAATAAGCCTTTTGCTTCCTTTCAAACCTGTCAAGAGCCTTTCATGGTATTTGGTGTATTCTCTGACCCAAGAGTTACAGTTATAAATAAAAACTGCTGAGACATTTTCATAAGCAAAGCCTGGAAAAACTACAAACCATTTAGAAAGAAAGTCTGTTTTAAAGCGATTACTGGGGCCAGCGTGAGTGAGGTCCACTACAATTTCATATGGCTTTGCATAGTATGGCTTCAGAGTTAGTAGTACATGGTATATCAATAAATCTCCGTTGATCTGACCAGTCTTGAATCTGTAAGAAAACAAGACAGACATTGTTGGGTTTGCACATTACAAACATCTGAGTGGTGTATTACACATACTACTACTACACTAAACCAGACTGATCTTTCACATAGTTCTAAAAATGCCATCAATCCAAAGCAATGACACTGGACTGGCAGCTACAGCCCAAAGGCATCTGTTACTACTCTGTCACGGCTCACGCTCCAGCCAAGTTTAGTGCCCAGTCTGATGAAGCTTGACGTGGGATTTAACTTCATTTTGAAATGCCATGCAACCTACCGCAGCCAAGCAACCTCCAGACAGACAGGAGATTTATTCAGCTAGAAGGAAAAATAAAATCCATGCTGGAGAGCAACAGTGCATCAACTGGATCAAAACTGGATTACGTGAAAAGAGCTCAGTTATTTTAAAAATGAAAGTAAAGTATGAGTCCCTCAAACTGACTTTTTAACCCCCTTAGAGATTCAAATTATCTATTTTTATATGTGGAAAAATACATTTATTTCAGAAGTCTTAATTAAGACTAATTAAGCATCCACATATCAACTTTTTCAAAGGGTCTCAAATTCATTTCATTTGCTATATACTGCAGCATACTCTAACACTTGGTGGAGTGTTTCTAAGCATTGTCAGTCCTCTGAGTACTACAGAGGATTTGTCTACAAAATAACTCTTTTCAGAAAAACATTCAGATAATACATAAATACTAAGAACCTTTTGATCTCGTTTAACGATTCTCTGAATTTTATAAGACTGGACAGCAATCTGCCTAAACAAAGTCTCCAGAGTTACCAGAGCAGGCAAAATTCTACTAGGAACAATTAATTAAAAATTAAACTCAACAGTAGCTAGTGAACACCTAAGGTACTTTTAAATACTTATCATTGTTTCAAGCTAGCATTAACTCAACTCTTCAAGGCAAACCAACAGGCTACAGAAAGAACTACTAACACTGTAAGCACGTCTGTAGTTCTGAGTGTATCAGGACACTGCTCTTGATAACGTATGAGGTAAACCACCTGAGCGTAGGATAACCAAGGAGATAAATTTCATGAACATAGAATATTTGGTCTGCTGAAAATACTTTTTTCCCCCTGTGTGACTTCCTGTTGTTCTGAGAGCTAATTTGGGCAAGTTGGTGTTTTTCCCCCTCTAACGTGTCATGGTATAGTTGTTACCAAAAGGAAGTGTGTCATCTCTGTGGTTTTAGTTCTCCACTTAGAGTAAACGACATATAATTTCAGTTACAGATTTGCTTAAAAAATACCAGCATTGTCTAAATCTACTTGCTTTACGTTAATGGTTGTTTGCATCCTAAGAGCAAATATATGCACACAGAAATTTTATTGTTAAAGGACTAAATATCTGAAACATCAAATTTCTTTTGATTACATCTTGGCAAGGTAAGTACACATTTTTCTTCTCCTATTTTAAGTTCCACTTCAAAGTTTCTTAGATTTTGTAGAAAATTATATGCAAAAGTATTTTTAAAGAAGTTCAAGTAACTCAAAAATAGTAACAATCTCTAAAAATATTCTCTCCAACTGCATTAAGGAAGCTGATATAACTGTATTTTTAGTAATGTTAAAGGTTATTCGTAATCAGACTCCAACGAATTAACAGTGACAGTCGCTACTTAGCTCTGTTGTTCCTATGCACTGCAGATCTTACTGTGTGCTGGCAGAAGACCCTATCAGTACCTAGGCACAAAGGGTTGAACTAAAAAGAAAAAAACAGCTCTTTAATGATCAGTTCCTTTGCTCTCATGATTTTAAGCAAAGCCCTTAACAACATCAGTTTGTTTATTTTTAAGAGAAGCGCATCTGGTCTAGAACACTACAACTAACACTGGAATTATTGTACTCTTGGAAGGAGTAGGCAGAAAGAGATTGCAATTCTCAGGCAGTAACATTAAATGTTGGAGTATATCTGTACCAGCATCTCAGTTCTGCTTGTTGTTTTGTTTCAAAAAAAAAAAAACAACAACCCAAAACCAAACAACCCCCCCCCCCCTTGCTGTTTTTGCTTTTTTCCCTTTTTAAAGTATGCTACAAGGCATCCTCCAGGCAACCTTTACCATATAAAGATAAAAATTCTACCTGAGCTGTAGCCGATTACTAAAACGGTTTCTAGTTCAAACTTAACAATAAGGATTCACCTCAGAATGGAGTCTAATTTTATGTCACGGGTGAACTGCAAAGTAAAAGATACATATATCTTTCGCTGCTCCTCTTTCATGTAAGGAGAGACACCCATAGGCTGGTCCCTGGCTGCACACCAGGCATATCACTTCTTCCATTTTCCCGGCGAACTTCAGCAATACCAAGGAGTGCCATTTGGATTTTGCAAGATAGGCAAGTTCACCCCTCTGATTTTTGGGAGTGAATATATTAAGTTCTTTGGTAGGCATGCTAACTTTTGGCTGTGATAAAAGTAAACATTGTCTGGAGTATTTCAAAATTACCCAATGTTACAAACATACAGATATGCTTTGTTACCTTTAAAGTAATAGCTTCAAGAACAAATGTATTTATAAAAATAGCACTGTTACTTTTGGTCATTCTCTATAGTATTTATATTTGAACCAAATGTAGTCTGTAACATTCAAAGGAAACATTTTGTTCCTAGCCACATCTTGTTAATAGAGACAGGTGAAAGAGAGACACTGGATGGGATAATAGGCCTTCAGGTCTGAATGGGTCTCACGCGTGCAAACTGGATGAAGTAGCAGTGGTGAAGCGGTTCACTGCTTGTCTGATTGAGCACTATTATTTTGAGGTCATTATCTTACTATCAGGCTGACCTAAAGATCAGTTTCCCGTCCTCCAGACAAATTCAACAGGTACAGATTTGAATACCACACAAACGTGAAACAGAACATACTAACAGTAATATCATTTGCGTAATTATCTCTGGCATGTTAAAGAAAATGTCATAATATGTAGCATGTTTGTGAGAAAAATTTGTGAGAAGTACATTTGTGATAAATAGCCCTTTGTACAATAAAGCAGAAAAATTAGCGAACAAAAATTTTCCTAGGCATTTATGAAATACTTCAGACAGCTGTGCTAAGAACCATAAACAATTAGAACAAGTCACTTACAGGAACATTTTAGATTCAAGTTTTTCACTTGACCTTCTTTACAAGCATGGTTACATTTCCCACATTCAGGGAAATACAGGAAAGTAAGAAGCAGTCACTTGTAAACTTTACATGGGTTTCTCCTTTCACTGTGTACAAGCAGAAGTGATGAACTTAAAGTTGTAATAAGGCCAGCTTTAAAGAGGAGGAACTACCACAGCGTCTGCCTCTGCATCACTGAGTAGTTAGTAGGAAACACTTTCTCTCTTTGCTCCGTGTTCTTTCTTAATCTTCATATATTTTCTATAAACATCAAACTGCCAGATGTTCAAGACAACCTATTCTTTCAGAATACCAAGTACTTGAACTTGTCCTCCTACATCCACTAAAAATGAGGTCAAGTTTCTTTTCACCAAAAAGGCTGCTGCCTACTATTCCCCAAGAAGTCCGATTCAAACCTCTAGAACTAGCATTTGCTAAACTAATACCATGATTTGTATTTTTGCAGGTGACTAAATAGGAAGATGAAGACAAAGAGACATAGTAAACCACACTTCACCTTCCCTCTTCTGATAATCTTTTCTTTATGTTTGCAAACAAGTGCAAACAATACCAATTATCCTAGAGTTATAAATGAAACCTGGAATCCTATCAGCCAAAACCTAAGTGGAAGCCAGAACATAACAGAAGCCAATACAAATTCTCCTCTAAGCATCAATTTCAACAGCAAAATGACTACTTTTGAAAAGCACGCAAGTACTCTGCCATCCTTATTCTCCACAATGGCCCAAAATTTAACATCTTCCCCTGCCAGAAGTGCTGTTTCTGCCACTGGAGGACCTAGGAATACCAGCAAACCCAAGAGTACAATGACAAAAGAAACATGTGAAGACAATAAGTCTCTTATACTGATTTGCTTCATTATAATAGCAGTACTCGTGCTTATCTGCACCTTCTTATTTCTGTCGACAGTCGTAATAGCAAACAAAATGTCCTATCTCAAAAAAACTAAGCAAGGAAAACGTAGGCCCAGGAGCAATGGTGATATTCTGGCAACGAACAGTTTATGGCCAACTGCAGCAGGAACATGGCAGAGGATGCCTAGGGAGATAACTGGAACTGACTTGATAATGCAAGACTTAATATCAGGGAGCCATGCTGCGATCCAAAGGAAAATCGAAGATGAAACTACTGAGAAACTCACTAAGGAAACAGATAACAAACAGGAAAACAAAGAACCAAAGTCACACAAACCCATTTTAACCAATTTTGTAGTTGAGATTTAATTCATACTCAGGTAAAAACTCATCTTTTACCTTTTTTACGTCATTAATATAGGGCAAAACCAGCTTTCAAGTAACAACATGAATCTTAACACAGGAAAGCGAAATTCAGATCTTAGGGTTTTTCCTTTTATGATAGTGGGAATGCAGTAGCACCTTGTAGATCTAGAATGGAGTAAGACTGTTAAATAGCTTTCTACAAATAGTGTTAAAACCAATTTTACTCCTTTGACCAGCAACCATGGTGATAGGAGCTGAACGGGATAAAACGAAGGACAGAAGTGTGCCCATTCTCACAGACCATTAGGGGGAAAAAAAGGAAAGGACTGTTAGTCTCCTAAACATACCATACCATAAGGTGCCACACAGGTATAACCAAGTTATAGTCACAACTTTGATGCAATTACTGAATCAGGAACTAGTCCCTCTCAAAATGCCCTTTCAGGTTTTTCCATCAAGGACTTCTTAAACCAGTTTAACTGCTTTTGAACCAGACTGAGATTTATATCATATTTATTGTGTTTTGACTTTGTGCATGAATATATGAAGTTTGTATTATATGTTAGAATATGAGAACTGTTTCAATTTGTTATCTCCAATAAACCAGTAACATCAATTTTTAAATAACTTATGTGACACTATTTCTCTAAGTCAAAATATTACAAAAAATATTACACAAGGCATTTTGGAATATTACATTCCTATAACATTTGCTGAAGATCAGTAAAGGTCTGCTCTGATGACTAGTTGTGATTTCTTGCATCACGGAAACACACTCCACTTTGTCCTAATATAAGCAATTAGAACATGCCAAAAATTTCTTCAAAACCACCACAACTTTTAGTTTCTTTATTCTCAGAGACCTGATTTTCCCATATTTCTGGGGAGATGCCTGTGTCTGGTCTCACTAAAGCAGAGCTTTGTTATTTTAAGGAAACGAGAAGCTTTTCACAGGCTACTTCTTGGGTTAAAGATCTGTTGCACCATGGTTACAAGTGCTAAAACTGCATAATGACAAAGCTCTAAACAACCTGTGCATCTGTAATAAACATTTTTGACACAAGAGATGGTTGAATGAGTTTGAAAGAATCAGGACAATAGACTGAATCCCCAACTCACCTTCCATTACATCATAAACTTATCTGAAAGGGCAGGTAAAGAAGCAACAGAGAAGCAAGATGACAGTATCATGGAAGCCAAGAGAGCGCAAGATCTCAAAAAAATGCAACAGCTCGTGTCAAAGGTGGTTTGTGTAATAAAGAAGATAAAGTTGGAAGGAGTTTGCAAGCTTGGCCCTGAACTGAGAGTTATCAGAAAATAAGTTCATTGGAGATGGGAAAAAAATCCCACCCAACTACAGGCAAATCCCAATGAATCTGCCATAAGCCACATATTCAGGCCTTAGAGCTCAAAGGGAGGAGGCGCAACACAACACACAGGTAGAATGGGAGGACAGGGGATTGTGTCAGGCATTTCTAACACACGAGGAGAGAGGCCAGAAGAATAAGGGCAAACTGTGACAGATTGGTGATGACAACCTAATACTTAGAAGAGATGAGCTGAGAACATCTCACATCGGTGACAGCAAGAGAGCTAACGGGCAGGGTTGGAGCCTGCTGCCTTGCAGTTCCCTTCTCCTTCCCCAAAATGACCATAAGCACAGGAGGCAACAGCAGAGGCTGTGCAGGCACTAAAAAAAGAAGCTGAGATAGCAAATGTGGGAATCTAACCTGGTGTAAAACTGCTCGCAGCTAGGAAGGCAACAGAACTAAACCAGGAGAATGAACCTGTAAGAGAGTTAGCCAGCCTGCATACAGGAAGACGGTAAGTTGTTAGGAGGCAGCAGATTAAAGGGGTAAACCAGCAGTGTCAGGAAAAAAGCAGGCAAAAAAGGAAGGAATCACAATCCTATCAGTGGAAGGAAAAACAGGAAGGAAAAAGAACTGTCAATGAGGTAGGAACTGTGGCAAAAAACAGGTGGAGACCATGAGGGTTGAAGAAAACGGGGATGAGATGAAGGAATCAGACAAGAAACTATGAGTTACAATGTGAGTTTCGGATCAGGATTTGTGTTTTCTGCAGGAATAGAGAGTCTGAAAAAGAGAACTAGTGCAATCAGAAGAGAGGCACAACAGGAAAAGCAGGAGGAGATGAAGAAGCTGCAGAAGGATCTGGCAGTAGCTACTTGGCACTGGCAGAATAAGCTTGCAAAATACCACAGGGACATATATGTGCGGGTTTCTTTTTGCCAGGCAGCCTTTCTAGGCAAAAATGCTCAAGGAGACAAAAGGAAGTAGTTTGGGTTACACTAAATGATATGGACAAAGACAGACAGTGGGAAAACAGCTGCTCAGAGTACAGCCCCCCATTAATGATGGCAGCAGGTACCAAAGTTGTCCAGACACAGAAATAACGTGGAGAGTAGGAAGCAGGAGCAGGGCGAAATCTGTAGTTATCTGCCTTTTAATGCAGCTGCACAAATGAAGATGCGTGAGCAAGCCAGCATCCTCTGATCAGATAGCTTTCTGTGACTCACGGTAATGAACCTAAGGTTGCTTTTCCACTAATAATCATGACAGCGCACCAAACGCATCCCCAAAATTAAATCAGTAAGATTGAAATCCAATCCAAACTTGTATAATTTTTCACTCACACAGAAGTAACTATAACTATTTTCAACAGACAGGCAAACAAGTATTAATGAATTTCCACATAATAGGCACATAACAGACAAAAGCCACGAACATTTAAATATTTGAGTTTTATAAAAACAACAGAGCTGAAAAGTTTTCTCGTGAAGCATGCAGGCTCTGAGATAAGGCTCTTCGTAATCTCCCTACACTTGAAACTTCCTGCAGCAAGTGTTGGTAAACTTCCTCTTTAGCTGCAGAAACCTACTTCAACATGAAACGAGCCATTTTAAGCCGCTTGACTTTCCGCACACAGTCTGTCTTGCTAAGGCTTCAAACAAAAAAGAAAGATGATGCTTGCTTGACAGAAGATCAATGTGCAGGTAAGAATCAACTTCAAGATGGAAAGGCTTAATATTTGTATTGTTTGGTTTGAAATGGAACTGCACTATGTGCAGCACTGCGTATGTCCCCACTTCAGGGTGTATTCAAAGCTCTCGTTCAGTGCCTGTATCTTAAAAGTATTAAGGTTTCAAACACATGTTGTTTGATGTCGTTACTATGAATTATCATGAACTCTACATCTAAGTACTAGTTGACTGTATTTTGAAAAGAAGGCAGCAGAAGAAAATTAAATTGAATCATTTTTACCTGTTAGAAACCTAACAGAGTTTAGATCATAATGTTCTCAAGAAGCATTAATTTACTTCTCATAGGTGTTTACACTTTTGCATCTGAAATTTAATTTTGCATATTTGTAAACCCACAAAGATTTATGCATATCAATTTCCCAGGAACAGCTTCACATGACTAGCATTATAGTAACTAATAAATTAGCTCAAATTGCATGAAAGTAGCTTCAGATATAAAAACGCTATGTAGTGGATGTATTTTATGATTTGTTTCACACGGAGACATTCAGAGACCTGAAATTTAAATGGGGGGGGGGAGAGAAAAAAAAAAACCCATCTGTTTCATGCCAACAACTTAACATTAACACAATCTTCTTCATTACAAAAAGTGTTCCACATGCAGGAATTTATTTATAAAAACAATTTAACATTAGAATACTGTTCCATTACAGCATCAGTATTTGGAAACTTTTTAAAAATTATTACGCTCTACCCTTAACTGCTGAAGAGAGGCGAGAACAGGAAATAAAAGTTTAAGAGAACTGTAAAGGTCTTGGCGTGTATCCATAAAAACAAGACAATTTTCTTTACTCTTGACAATCCTGTTTGTCAATACTGCGAGTGTTTCATATTTTGTTCCAGATCTATAACCATTTACATGATTGATAAATGTTATTTCGAAACACTCTTAGGACTTCTCTGCTGATGCCTTTTTCTGATAAGGTGAAAGAAGGTAATAATAACCAAGACATTCTCTTCAAAGTCACTTCATTAGAATGTTAAATAATGTTGAAAATCTGCCTGTTGTTTGTAAAGTCAGCGACAAACCTGCTGATTATGCAAATGGGAACAGACATGAAATTTTAAACAGAGTCTAATATCATTTTCACTCTTATCAACATAGAATTGTCTGGTGCCAATAAAGTGTAACCATACAATATACGCAGTTTTCAAGTTAGTATGTTCTATTTCATTCCTGCTATAGGAGAGGACATACTTAAAGAGGCTGCAGGAAAATGGCCGGCAACCAAGTAATACTGTTTCTCTTCTACGGAGAAATCTGGAAATTACTTTCTACAGCAATACCTCAAAACGTTTCCATGAATAAAAGAAATACATACACCAGTATCAGGAGTCCAATAGAAGACAAACCTCCTCTACATCTATTGCGAGCAACTGGACCCAGTCTACACAAATCTGGAAGAGCACTGACTGTTACGACACCACCTCAGTTCCCCAAAGCATATGCAGAAGCTAGCGATGGAAGCTGGATAGCAGCACTGCTAATTGGCATCATTTTGATTAGTATGATAATGGCTATTATTATAATCCTGCTGTGGAAATGCTGCAAGAGGCCAGTTCTAGTTGATTCAAATTGGGCAGGTCGTTCTCCATTTGCAGATGGAGACACACCAGATGTCTTTATGGACTCTGACCAGGCTACCAAACGTTCATCAGTTTTATTTATGTTGCCTTGGAAATTGAAACAAGACACAAACTTACAGGATGATCCCATTGCATCAGAGAAACCATCCCACTGCACTACCAGTAATGCAAACAGCCAACTGCCTCCACCAGCAGAAGACCGCTCTGGAGCCAGTACTGCAGTTTCCAACGCAGATGCATCTCCAGCTCCAACCTCAGCAGCAGCAAGCCGTGCACGCGACTCCTGTCCTCAGCCAGCGGCTTTACCCGAGTCCCCAGATCTGCCACCTCCACCTGAATGGCTCAGGGAACCAGCTGAGGGTCACAGTCCACATCTCAGCGAGTACCAGGAATTTCACTCAGAAACAGAGGAACAATTGCCCCCACCACCCGAGTTACTTATTCAGGAGATTCACGAAGTGCTGCCCCAGCTGCCCCAGCCAGAACACCCTTTGTAGACGGCCAAAATTGATTTCCAGCATACTTCACATTTTTCTTAAATGAAGTATTCTTCAAATAACTAAAAAAAGGAGAAGTTGACGCAGACAAGAACAGTGAGACCACAGCACGGGCATTTCCCCCGTGTTTCTCAACTTCAGCTTTCACAAAAGGGAACAATCTGCTTCTGCCTGAAGCAAATAATTTCAAAATACAATATGGATTGCACCCACTGTTTTTCTATAACTACTGATTCCAGATTTTGGAGACTACAGAAAACAGAGTATGCATACCTTTGTGTGTCAGGATATACATATATGTAACATACACATAGACATGGAGCTTCCAAGAAACAGTACAGCTTTATAGGGACTCAGCTTCTAAAAATTGTTCTACTAGGCTGTATAAGCAAATGCAATGAATTCAAGTTAATTTTAATAAAGCTTTCTAATTCAAAGATGTTTTGGTCACTTAAAGCACAACTAAGTATTTGCTTAGATACAAAGCTTCGAATTCGAAACAAAGTCTAAAAGCCTCGACATGCATACATATCGTCTTTCATACAGAGGCCCATTTTCTGCATATGACTGGGTCACAACTTGGTAACAATGGACTGCAGGTATCTGAAACAATCCTCCGAACAGCCATCAGTTGTTCTTTACTAACAGCACTCGATTTCCTTTAGATCAAACATTGCCAAAAAGTTTACCGGTATAAAACCTCCAGTCACTTCCCACTATCGTTTGGTAAAGCAGAGAACAGCATGAGTAAACAGTTAATATAGTCGTCACTAAAAAGCTGAAAAGGCTCCAAACACTTGAAGAACTAGTACAAAAAGGCTTTCTTTTACCTAGATACTTTTGGTTTTCACGGATAAAATAGAAAGTTTCCTTAACACCAAGGCAAATGATTAGCAGAATGAGTTGTGTGCATTCAGTACTTTCTTCCTCTGAAGGAGGATTTTCAGAATGCGCTCAATATTATCAATATAAACTTTAAAAATTAATTTAATGTTGCATGGATGCCAGATTCCTTTTAACTCAAAGGTGTCTAAGTGTTTTACATGTTCCTTTCTGGGCCCTGAGTACAAGCGAAGCTCACCGTCCTCTCTAGAGCCATGCATTTTGATACGCTAATTTTTTGGTGGTAAGGAGGAGGGTGGTCTCAGAAGTAAATTAATTTTCTTTTTTTTTTGAACCAGTATTGAATGTTTAGATTTCTAGAAAGAAGCGGCTAGATGCTGAAGTTAGCTCTTCATGATATCTGTGCAAAATGGCAAAGAGTTTGTAGTTTTGAGTTTGCTTGGGGAAGGAATATATTTGTGGATATTGCACAGAGCACATGTTTGCAGATATTGTAACAATAAACTTCAAAATCTTTAGATTACTGCTAAAAATTAAAGTTAAGTCATGCAAATGCAATTCAAGGCTGTTGTGCATAAAATGGACATAGGAAAAGATATCTACAATTTTTTCTTACCATTTATATAAGCTGTATGATTGTGTATGCCTAAAGACCAGCATTTCAATTATGCAAAGATTTTTTTTTTAAGGCTTGTTGCATTACACCATGTTAAAATTAACAGCATTATAAACTATGTCTACTCTTACCATATTGTTTGAAGAAATTCAGATAAAGATTTCCTGTAGAAACCTGTAAAATCCTACAAGCTGAGCTATATTATATCTGACAATACAGTGATAGCCTGATCTAAGGAGTAGAAAACTGAACGTTTTAAAGTTATGAAAAGATGTTCTGGCAGTGTAGCTTAAAAAAGCTCAAGATAGGAAGTCTAAATTAACATTAACTTTTATTACAGGAGGAGAGGTTAATAGCAGGTAAGAAAGAACACAAACTTAACATGACTTTTTAAACAGGAACATTTAAATGGAATCATAGCTTAAACTAAAATAGCCTACAGAAATTTCATTCGGTACTGTTTATATAGGCAATCTTAGATGTTACGTTTTGATGCATTAACATAGCACAAAATACAGACTTAGAGAAGTTAACTGATTCAAATTATAAACCCCAACTATTTTACTGAATATGCTCGCTTTGCAATAAATTTGAGTCAGCACCAACGACAGCTCTGCAGTCCTCCAATGTAGTGCAGATCAGGTGGTTGCAGAGCCCCAGCTAGCAGCAATACGATGCAGCTGAAGAGGCAAGCACAATCCACAGACAGCAACTACTCTCTAGAACAAGACGACCTCTAAGCTTAAATCTTTCACAGAAATGATGTGCTGATACTGCAGAAGCGATTACGGTAAGTTTGTGTTTTTTGTTTTTAATCACAAAAACCTACTACAAAATTAGAGACAGAAATAAGAATGAAATTATTAGTTGATGACAGATGCTTGCACCAGAAATTTGCTGCAGTGTCAGAGATTTCTTACTAACATCAATTCAGTTTTCAAACATGTGTTACCAGCTTTGAGAATGTAATTAACCCTATAATAAGGAAAAATAATAATATGCATGTTAGCATGAACATGGAATTTGGGTTTCAAACTAAATTCCTAACAATTTAAGATGTATTTTAACCAATTCTGTTTAAGCAAATAGCATGCATGTACGGGGGGGACTGCTACATTGCTGCAGAGATTTGTAAAGCAGATCCAGTTGACAGCCATTTTTTCATCCTGTATAAAAGAACACATTATTCCAAACATAATATAGGCTTGAAATCACTAAAAACAAGAAGCAGACATTGTATAACAGTTGGAAGAGACTTGCATTTTCGGAAGAAAGCCCTCATTTGAGCTTGAGGGGGAAAGGGAGATGAAAAAACAAGTCTCATTCTGCCAGACAACATGACAGTCTATGAAGGGATGCTTTGTAAAGTCTCTCTTGCACAATTCTAAAAAGGACCATGCCACAAAGGGGTTTATTGATATTTTTACTTAATTTCTTCTGCAAGTGGTCATTGCAAAGACAACCCTTATAAAGAAATAAAATATATTGCATGGATTTAAAGGGTGTCATTTTGGTATATTTATTTCCAGGCAACAATGGAATACCAGATACTGAATACATCTACCTGTCTGCTGGTCCTTCTGTTTTTCATACCCACTGGTGTGAGTATCTGTCCTTCTAACTGTACATGCTCAGGAAATGACAGGAATGTGGACTGTTCAGGCAGAAACTTAACTATACTGCCACATGGACTTCAAGACAACATTACATATTTAAATCTGTCCTTTAACCAGTTCGTAGATCTCGATCATCAGCTAACGAGATTCACCAATTTGAGGACCCTTGATATTTCAAATAATTGGCTCAAGAATGTTCCTGCTCATCTGCCCAAGTCCTTATGGGAATTATATGCCATAAACAACAACATTAAAGTTCTTCAGAAACTTGATACAGCTTACCAGTGGAATCTTAAAGTACTCGATGTTTCCAGGAATATGGTGGAAAGAGCTGTTCTGATCAACAACACACTGAGCAGTCTCAAGTTTCTCAATCTCAGTAGCAACAAACTTTGGACAGTTCCAACCAATATGCCCTACAACATAGAGACGGTGGATCTATCCAATAACTTCTTGTCCCAAATACTTCCAGGAACACTGGTGAGACTACAACACCTTACAAGCCTCTACCTGCACAACAACAAGTTCACATACATTCCTGACAAAGCTTTTGACCAGCTCTTTCAGCTGCAAGTGGTAACACTATATAAAAACCCATGGTCCTGCAGTGATAAAGAGAATATCCCGTATTTGCTCAAATGGGTGCAGGGAACAGCTGCCAGTGTTATAGGGGCTCCCTGTGCTAATCAGTCTGTGCTTTGGATGAATGCCACACCAACTTCAGCGGCTCCCACAGTTATAGACTCTAGCCTCATGATTAAAGGAATGAAGGCAGCAGACAAAGCTGCTACTCCAGTGGCAACTGAACCAACCAAAATGACAAAAATGCATAAACAATTTAAAACTAAGGAAGTTTCTACCTTGGCAACCTTAAGCCAAACTGTTCTGTTTACGAGCGCAGACCGACCACTACTCCTCCATCCAGAAGATCTGACAACTAGGAAGGTTAGTCCTCAAGAAGCAGCAGCCACACACACAATCTACATCAAAGATTCAACGGAGGTGAACTCAAGCCTGACTCGTTCAACAGGATCATCCACTACTCCTATGACTTTAAGTATCACCAGTGGAATGCCAACAAACTACTCCAAAATGCCTCAAAACACAACTGCTACCTTACGGAAAGAGGAATCCACTACAGATGTTTTGAATACTCACGTGCCCTCCAAAGCAAGTATCTGTGAGATGTATTTGTTTTATGTTGTAATGCTTAATGCAGTGGCAACGTTTATTGGCTAAGGGCTTGTATCTTGTGAAAATTACTGAGTTTATTCCTGTGATACATAAGCTGGAGTTAAGACATCCAGGTCAAATAATGAATCAGGACACAAGAAATCCGAAGTTCTGACTCTGACCTAAAGAAAATAACAGTTCTTAATTAAAGAAGTGCACACTAATGTCTTGATACTAAGCTGCTACTTATTTTAGTATGTCTTAATTGAGTAAAACTAACCTATGATTTTGTTTTTAAAAATGTGCTTATTTTGTATTTAAATTTTTAATTTTACTTGCACAGAATAAAACATCAGAATTTTAAGTACTGATTTTATGTATGATTTTGTCATTAAACAACTGGAAAAAAACAGAAGGCCTGTATCATATCTGCATTGTCTTGCTTGACTTGCCAGAGAGCAATTCCTGTAATATAGCAGCACAGATTCTTTGTAAGTTATGACGACATGCAAAAGGAAGGGAAAAAATAAAGGAACTAAACCTAGCTGTTTCACTAATCAGAACTTATTCCTGAGAAAAATTGCTAGCATGTATATCTATGTTTGCTTCATATGTATTAGGATATTTTAAATATGAAGAACAACAGTTTTGAATTTAGGAATTAAATATGACAATGCCATGATGTCTACTAAGAGGGTATAAACTGAGAAGGCGACATGGTCCAAGTTCAGCACAGGAAAAGTGGTAGCGGCTGATATCTTTTTGCTATGTCTTGACTTAAAGACTGCAGGCAAGTTATTTCTCACTCTCCATATTTAAAAAAAAAAAAAAAAAAGATAAAAGTAGAGGAAAACACAAGATGTTCAATGCCATGACACTCTCCAACAGGGAGTTATCTACACAAATTAACGAAATGGATCTCCTTAACTTATTTCAGGTGACATCCAAAAATCTGAAATGTTAATATATTATGCTTAAAAGAATATCGCAAATCAGCCTGTATCAAACTACGATTTTCTGAGCAGTAAAATGAAATATCAGCCAATTTCTAATGCAAGTTATGTAACAAATCAATTAAGCAATTAGTTGTCAAGCTGCCATTGAAACAATCCTTGAATCTTGTGACTTAAAAAAAAAGATTTAATTCAGTCCATGGCATTGAACATGCCCAAATCCTTGCTTTGTAAGGATGAGTATGAATGCTATTCTCCTTGACATCTGCAACATCAGTGAGTAGAAATAGTTGCACGCATGGTTCTGTCCACTCTAGGAAAACAATTTAAATTATGTGGTAAAGGCACTTGATATACTACAGACGAAATTTTGCAAACAGCATGAAATGAAAACTGAAGAACAAGTTCATTGAAAAAGTATTATTCACTTAATATTACAAATCTTTATACAATGTTTTCCATTCATTTCAGGCCATTTAATTTCTAGTTGTTGTAGCATGAAGGTGCTGCAAACCCCGGAAAACCTCACTACTGAGACTGGAGTCCTCTACCTATTTCTCCTAGGTGTCACTGAGGGCTGTAGACCATTTACAACCACTGGTATCAGAGAAATCACAACTTTCCAATTGTGAACAGTATTTCTATAACCAGAAATGTGTTTTAATTTCTAACAGTAAATGTTACACAATGAATTTGTACAGTTATTTCATTGGCATTTAAGTAAAAATAAAGTTACGTTTGTATTGAACTGTATTAGTGACAGTGCTTCTTTTCAAATAAGCATAGTAATATCACTGAATAGATAATATTTTACTATACAAACCCATTTCAAGCAGACATTTGGCTCAATCTTCATGTCTTATGGGGGAAAATTATGGTTAAATCAAATTATATTATTTTGATACTGATGTATCCCTAATATTATTAATAAGCTGATGAGATAATAGCAACATAGGGTCTACCCTTCCCCTTCCTACCCTTTAGAACTTGCAAACACCTAAGGAATCTCTCTATCCACTAGAAGGTAGACCTTTTTCCCTCTCAAAAAAACCCTCTCCATGTTTAATAGGACAGAAAACTTAAAAAAAAAAAAACCCCGAACAAAAACAAGCCAAAGACTGGCATTTCATATACATTTTAGGTGGACAAGAACTAGTTACCCAAGTCAGAGTTTAGACAACCTAGACCATAAGCAATATGTGTATGGTACCTTCGATGGCCAGCAGAAGTGCCTCATTATATAAAGTGGCTTCCAGCAGTCTTGAAGGAGTTGCCCACTTGTACAAGTTCTACATATTTTCCCCAGGTTAAATAATCTGACATGAACTGATAAATTCCACTAACTAGGATCAGTATTAAAAAAAGAGTCACTGCCTGCCGCTCTCTTTGGACAGTTGATGTATTTGCTAAGTACTGACTGAACATAAGTATCAACCTACTTATGTTCAGAACTAGGTATTTCCTAGAATTATCTCATCCGTAGGGTTTCATCCCACACAGTTTAAAGCAGCTTAGCTTGCAAGGTAGGACAGGCATCACAAAATGAGGTGTTATGACTAAACCGCCTTGAGTTGAGGAAATTACATGAAATACTACACGTGTCTTTGCTGAACAATTCAATACAGGATGCCAGATTCTATTGCATGCAAAAATCCTACATGGAATCAACTTTAAATGCTCTGAGAAGGTTTCACCCGTAATGAGACTATTCAGTGAACAGCAACTCTATTAAAAAAATACTGTTTTCCATAAGTTGTTTAGGGCAAATTGCAAGTCCCCGTACTGAATGACTTGCTACCCAGATTTCAAAGTCTTAAGCATGGTGACAAAAGCCTGAAAGTGGAAATGGGGTTGTGGGGTTTTCCACATACACATACAGGATCGGGAAGCTAATTGCAGATGGGTATGAAAGAGGCACTCCCAAGTTCTAGGGCTGTACTCTCTACCCAAACCTTGCCTGCGGTAGGTGCAAGCAAGAGGGCTTCTTAGTCAGACTGCTTTCAATAAAGCAGACTGAAATTTAGGTTTCCTTGTATTTTTCTGGAATACAAATGAGTTGATAACGGAGCAGCGAGTAGGCAGGCAAATGTGGGAGTCGTGCACTTGTTGCTTGGCAACAGTGCAGTCAAATTGAAATAAAACTGATAGGCATGGATGTGAACACGGCAGCATCGGTTTGTGTTGTTTTAAACATGCTAGTCGTTCCGTCCATGATAAATATAAAATAATCTATTCTCAGATAAAGTATTTTTTCCAAAATAACTATTTAGCTTTTCAGGACAATATTCAAAATACCCAAAAAAGGTCTAGCTCACCTTGTAATAGCAATATGCTTGCTTTTGAAAGGTTAAAATTGCTGTAGGGATAGCTGCAGTCTGAAGCAGTAACTCAGAGGTTTGTATTCCTATTAATTAGTTTGGTATCAGCTTTAAAATTTAATGGCAGTACTTCAGGGTCAATATTTATTGATTTATTGATCATTTTAGTAACAGTGTAGCGATTCAAAACAGAAGAGCACTGGCTTCAGAAGTCAGGTTGTTGCCCAGGAAACAAAATGTGAAGAAAAATGACAGAAGGAATTCAATTTCACAGCACAAGGAGGATATAAACTGATCCAGATATATCAGTAAAATGACTCAACAATACCCTAGCAACAAGATCTCAAACTACCAAAAAAAAAAAAAACCAAACCAAAAAAGCCTCCCAAGAGGCTGCAAGCCCTCAAACATCCTGGCAGCTCTAATCTAAACAGTCTTCCCACATTTCACACCTTAAAAAATGACATCTGGCTCAGAACCAGAAAACAAACACCCCAAGTCAGCACCACTTAGCCACATCCCTATTAGCAGAAAAGATGTCAGAGCATCATTCCAGAGCAAAGCCCCACCTGCCTGGTTTGAAAAGGCAGTCTCACAGAGAAAAATGGAAGAATTAGAGCTGCTGAAGAGTAAGCAAGCAACAAAACGGGAGGTAAAGGCAAGCAATATTACACCTACTAGCAAGGCTTATGTCAAAATATAACAATACTTTCATTAAATATCCTGTACCTGGATAAAATGTACAGAAATCTGCTCCTTACCACCCCTTTATGTAACGCAGGAATGCATATCTGACTTGTACCATGAACACTATGGCTTAGCAGTGATTTTTCATCTTCCTTTGAGGACCTAAAGTTTGTGTTCATTCAAAAATCCCTGGGACCCAGTTTATAAAGCTATGTTATTGAAGACAACTTTTCAGATTTTTAAACTGCCAGGTAACTCGGTCAATGATTAAAACTTCAGAATTTCTGTAGAGTTCAGTATCACAAAACTAGGGAAATCATCTCCATTCTTCTAAGACTTAAGAACAGTAGATCTGCAAGAGATCAGAGGCCATTCTGGAGCTCATTTGTATTTACAGTCTCTTTTCACCCCAAGAGCACAATTCAACAGCAGACAGTTTGCTGACTTTTGAACCCATCAGCTGGGTGGGGCACACAGATCATGAAGCAGCATTAGAAAAACACCACGGCAAACTTTCACAAACACTTGCATCCAAATATCTTTCAGATGGCTGGTTATGAAAAGAGGATTCACTTCCACTGTTGTCTGATGTTCAAGCTTTATTTTCAGTCATCCACTCCTTTCTGCCGAATTCAGCAATCCTTAGGCATCAGTTACTAAATAAAAGGTCACAGCTATCTGTACTACTTTGCCAAATAAAACAACTTAAAATGCAGAGTTACACACAGAATAGGTATTTTAAAGTTTCACAGTGATAAAAACGGAATTACATACATAGTAGTGAGATACACAGAACTAAAAAGTTCCCATTCTAGGAATTTTATACTGTCTGAACAGCTACTAGTTAATACAAGAAGGTTGGGAAAGATGAAGATGACAACTTATTTTGGGCAAGTAAGAAGATGAAATATTTGTCTATCTTTTTTTTTCTAAAGTTGTAGTATCTCAGTGCGTGATTAGCTACTAGTAAGCTGATAATTAAAAAGTACTTTGCAGAGCTTTCTATTCAATGTTGTCCTTTTTCAATTTTTACATCTGTTGTCTCAACAGGCAAATGCTCTTGTGGACATGTTTCACAGCCAAATTTCAATACACATCCATAACAGAAGACCACTGTGATTACTATAGTTACACTCAGTAGCTACTGACACGATAAACAATTGGCATCCTCCTTTATTATTTATATACTAGTGTTATTAGGGCCCATTACTGGCTTGTCCAGACTTGGAAAGGTTTACTCTCAAACATCTGTGTACAAACAGTCACCCACTGAGCTGGCACCTTTTTCCAAGGAATATTGCATACCCAAATCACAATCAGTATTTAATGATGTTAATGATCATATACTTTCTCAGATAAGGAAACAAGCAGAAAAAGTTGAATTATTTGCAAGTAAAGGGCATGAAGATATCGGTCATAAAATCTCATAGTTCTCATCAATAGCCCTTATGCATAATTATGAAAAGCAGATTCACCTGCACTTGATTAGATATTCCGCAGAATTCAGCCCCATAATGAATAGGTATTATCACTATTCTTTTAGCTTACAGTATGCTTCACTCATGACAAGTGTAAGTAGTACATATACTTAAAAGTGAATGATACTGTAGCCCATTTCAATGTCAGATTATATATTTTTGTATGCATGTCACCAGCTTCATTCTTGTATAGTCAAGTTCTAAGGAGTGGTTAATCAATTCTCCAGCCTTTCTGCCAATATCAGTGTTTGATTGTGCGAGAATTATATATTTCCTAACTATATGTAGTCCCAAAAAATATTTATAGGTATCTTACACAGATATTATATGTTAACTTTAACCTGTTTCATCCTCAGTAAGCAAGAAAGAATTTTGAGCAACTACTTAAGGCTTAAGCTCTCTTCCGCCTCCTTTTCAGGTACTCTGCTGCACAGAATTTCAGATCCAAACCACACAGTGCTGAAGGGACAGGATTATTATATATCGATAATACCTCTCCAAACGCCTGTAAAAACATGCACCAATACTAAATTTCCTTCTACTCGCCAACATTCTAACAGCACACTTAAAAGAGCACTGCACCTTGGACCAGCTAACAGTAAAATGTCAAGGTTTCAAATACTGAAATAAGCACAAAATAACCACCAGGTCATTTTCATTTATGACAGATTTATATATAAACAGTTGGCAGGCCTCAGCTCAAAACACTGAGATAGTTCGTAGCATTTAAACAACAACATATTTTTGCTGAGATCACTTCCACATGAACTCATTTGTAAGTCATAACCACTGTGCCTGTTAACTTCCTTTCAGATACAATATGCTATTAAGTTAGCCAGCTGTGGATAATTTTATTTTTCTGCTTTTAAAGAAAAGGGAGGTAAGTGATCTAGGGCAAGCAAGCATCTGTTGCATGCTTTTGTATCAATTTATTTCCAGAAATGTTTTCTTTACAGATGAAATAACCATTTCTTGCTCTGTAAATGAAGAAAACACTGCATGTCAAGTCTTCACAGAATACATGAGGATGCCTTGGATCACTGCCAGACACAGTAAACTTTTTGAAGATGGGTTATCACTATTCTTGGCATTTGTGTGCCTAATTTCTTGTCTGAACAGAACAGGATAACAATGCAGGCATTTTATTTTACTTGACATGAAATAAGACAGTGTCTAATGGAAAAAACTGGAGGAGAAAAATGTAGCAAGCAAACACAGACAATTTTTTAGAGACAATTCAAAAAACTACCTTCTCTTCTAACTTTGTGTATGGAAAGGGCTTAAACATCTGGGATCTTGCTAGAAAAGAAAAAAAGGGAAAAAAAAGAAGAAAAAAAAGAAAAAGCACACAGGCTTCCCTCAGGGACACCCCTTTCTCTCCCTCAGCCCCGCCGGTTCATGAACCCTTAGCTCCACACCAAGCAGGAGCACACCTGTGTGCCCCCCAGTCCACCGACAGCAAAATCCCCCTTACAGGAGCAACGGCACCTCCCATGTCGAATGCCTTTTTCCTAGAGCGCGAGTTCACTTCAGCACAGATGCTTCAAATAATCCTTTCCCACAAGGCTTCCTCACCCTGCTGTCTAAGTGGCTTACAAAGGAAAACAATCCAGATCAGAGTGAAAAACACCTTTACTTCTGAAGAGAACTAGTCAACATTCCTTTTCTCATTAAACGGCAACTAAGTCATTCTGTTGAGCACACAAAAGACACCACACTTACTGAAGCAGACACTGAAATACCATCCTCCTACCCCAAATTAAGCTACCAAGCATTCCAAGTTCCCTTCAAATATCTACTTGTGTCCACTACACATCTCGCCTGAAGAAAGGGAGAAGACATCTCATTTAAACAGGCTCACTCATACTAAAATTAACCATGCAAGGATACAACAACACTTCTAATATGAATATATTAAAACTTGTGTTGTTGTATATTCAAGATAACTCATGAAAGATGGGGGGGGAACATCACCACCCCAATGTTTGCCTTAGAAAAGGACAAGGTGTCTCAGAAAGCTGAAGTATTCCTGAAAGTATATATTCTACTTTGTTTATCCTAAAGAGAAGATATTTCGTCTCGTGATATATACTTGCATGAGTCTCAGAAAAACAGTGTCTGAAATTACTTTGACAGAATTGAGGGGAGGAAGGGAAATGCAGGTGGGAGTGGACAGATAGAATGACCCCAGCTGAGCCTTCTAATTTGCAATAGTCTGACAACTTCTCAATCTTACTCCATTACAACAGTGAATAAACACAACAACTGGGAGAAAAATTGAGTTTCCAAACATCCATTTTTATTCCCAAATTTTCATGATGTCTTTTCTCGTGACAGCAGTACAACTAGTTTAGACGGGGTCTGAACATAATACATTATATATTCTTCAAAAATCTACTGACATTCAACTGCATTAAGTTATGTTGTCTAAATCAATCAGCATGCTTTTTGAAAAACATTTATTTAAGCTGATACGTGCTGTCCATGAGTACATATCCTTTTTTAAGCCTATGCAGGAATCGACTTTAGCAGAAATCATAATCCAAGGACATGTGATTTTAAGTGTTCACAATGAGTTAGCCCCCTATATAATACAGCATTTTAAAAACGTGTCCTTAGTTAAACTTTTGAAACTTTGTGTGCAGATTTAGTGTCAGGAATCTCTAGGAAAAAATGAACTTATAAACAAACAGACAACAGGCAAACTAATTTCAGTTTCGGCACTGTATACACGCACTTTACTGTCAACTCTGTATCCTCTCTGAATCTTTAAAGCACCACTGATGTTTTTTCTACTGCCTAGAATAAATGCAATGCTCAAACTTAAGATTCAATAAATCTGTTCCTAATACAGAAATACATGGAACATTCAGATATCCCAGTAAAGTCACTCAACAAGTCACACGCTGTTCAATGTTTTCTGAAAAGCAGGAAACAGCATTAGATGCCAGATATGCAGATACGTGTTTCACTGAAAACAAATGTTTGGTTTTGTTGCAACAACGATCACTAATATTCCAAAAGGAAAATTTCCAGAAGCTATCCCTCTTCTCAACCATTTTCTTCTAAAATGTGAAACATACACACAATAACCTAATTTAATACTAGTTAATTACTGTTAGAAACTTATATGGCCATTTATATTGCAAACTGAAGTTTCATATAAGATTTTATAAAGGCCCACTTCAGCCAATAGAATAGGCTCAAAGGTGACTCAAAGACCTTAAGGAGGGCAGAGAAGTGTAGTACAGCTTTTGAAGACAGAAAATTAGGACAGAAGACATTACTCATCTTGGTTTCTTCCACTCCATCCAAAGAGTCAAGGGTGTTGAAAATGCAGAAAAGGGGTCAAGTTAAAGGAAGGCAATTTCCCAAGCAAATGGAAGGGAAAGCGAAAGACTGACTTAGATGAATGTTCTCTCATATAGATTCTATTTCAGAGCTATGAATCATTGGAAAAAAGTTCAGATAAATTTGGTTTTCTTACCTACTTCTATGTAATGAGACTTTGTGTTATTTAGTATTCCTTTGATTAGCATGAGCTTACAGATTCATTAAGCGCAGAACTGACAAAAAGCATGGGCACTTTACTCTCATTCACACGAATGTCGTCTCCAAATGGTACCAGCCATATTACGCTTTCTTTTTTCTTCCACCTTTGGACTGCCTTACCCATAAAGTCTTCCTAGAAGAGCTAGCAGTGAAGCAAGTGTTTGAGAACTTTCACAGCAACAAATTTAAGAGAATGTAAGCATTTCCTCCCTACATTACCAGCTTGAAAGTAAGTGTTTTGTGTTGTTTTTTTTAAGCATGAAAAAACCCTTTGGCATGCCTGCACAAAATTCCAGAAGAAGGAAACAGTTTTGAAATTTATTTTACCTTCCACATTGATACTGAACAGAAGTTTTGTTTGTTTGTTGCTCTGAAAATCAAAAACATAATAAAAGAAATGTGAACAGATATACTCATTTGTTGGACCTCTAATTGCATCCTGGCTAGGAAACCATATACGAGCAGCAGAATTCAACTACTAAGTTAGAGGTTATATTTGGAAAGGTTCTTCAAAGCTTGCTCGTTATTTTAGCCTCCAACCTGAATTTGGAATAAGGTATGTTTATTATCCAGTGGTAAATCAATAAAATCTTCTAATCATTAAAATTGTTCCTTATTTGAAATTTGGACATTTTGAAAAATTCTGAGGGGAAATGAAAAAAGTCACATGGTATGACAGAGCACAGATTTTCTAGGAAAGTAAGTTTGTAACTCAATCTACAGAATAAAAAGCACTACTGAAAACAATTAAATACTATGAAAATTAATAAAATTAAGAAGCTAAGTTTTTAATTAATTGAAAAAATCTTACATGCCTGTTGGGTATGATTTTCATTAGAAATATGTAAATTTGAAGAATGCCTTGTTTGCAAATGTGCATTGATTATTTATTTAAATTGTTGAATACAAACAGAAGATACTGCTAAAGAAGTAGTTTCCTCTGCTTGTTTTCATGTTCTTACATGAACTCAAAGGGTCTGCAGAAGGTTCATCACTGATGACATCTCAGATCACGACAATACTTTTTGCCCTAAGTGGCACCATCAGTGAAACTGCTGCCATTGGTGCCACTACCAGCAGGGAGCACACCATGGACAGCCACCCTGGCACCACCATCAAAAGCTCTCTTCCCAGCCTCACCCCAACAAGCAGCTCACGCAAGAGCCCCCCAGGGACCACACCACTCCTAACCATGCCACAGAGAAGCACATCAGCAGCAAGGGTACCATAAGCAACACCCCCTGGTGCAGCAGCCACCCCACTGGCATCACAAACGAGCACCCCACCAGCAACAGAAGCACCAGGAAGAGCCAAAGCAACCACATGAACTCTACCAGCACGGATGCCACAGACAGCTCCATCAGCATGAACTCAGCTACCACCAGCAGCACCAGCAAAAAACATATTGGCAACAGCAGCAGAAGCAAAACCAAGAACCCCACTGGCACAAAATGCATCGGCAATAATCCCGCCAGGAACATCCATACAGGATCTGCCAGCATCCGTAAGTGCCACACTGACATGAGGACCCTCACTACCACGACCAGCGCTGGTGAGAACGCCACAGACCTCAGCAGCACCGCCACGCACCCCGCCGGTGCCAAAACCCACTGCTGCCAGCCGACACTTCACCAGCAACACCATTCCCGAAAGCAAAGGCACCCACAACAGAGCACAGAGAAAAGGTACAACAGCTCTAATCTTATCTTTACAGTTCTGTCTTTGATTGCACTTGGTGGCAAGCACAATGATTTTCCTTTTCTTAAAAAGACTAAGAATGACTTTTAGTAATGAGCGTAAGTACTATGGAAACCGTTTTGAACGTGCTGTCCTCCATGGATTTTATAGTGCAGTTACTTAATAACTAGACTGAAACACCAAGTTTCAGTTATATTCTTACTCTAGCTGCTGCTTTACAACTGCAAATGCTAAATTAAATAAAACTAATTTATTTAATTTTTTTTTTTTTAAAAGAAAGAGAATTGTGACTGACTAATAATAAACAAACTGACTAATATTGATCTTGGGATATTCTTCTCAAATTCTTCAATACTGCAGCATATGTTACTCATTACTATGAATCACTATCTTCCAGCGTAGGGAAGACTTAAAAGACTTAAAACTTTCAAAATTTTGCCTTATTGGAAAAACACAGCCTTTTGCAAAGTTCAGAAGTCAACATCTGTTATTCTTATTACTTTAGTGATATTTCCACAGATCTCAATCATTTCCAAAAATCTCAATCATTTCCAAAAACATGGTATTATTGTCACTCAGAAAATAACGGTGAAACTGAAGCATTATCATGGTCTTGATTATGTGTGAAACTTCTAAATACTTGTATTGTTCTTTAAAATGGGATACAGGGACCATTTTGAGAAATGTTATCCCATGTTTTGGCTTGTTACTTGTTTTATATTTCAGAAAACGAAGATGCTAAAATCACTGATAAAGGATTAACAGGAATGTGGTGTAGATGTAGTTTACTTGAGACAGTGAAAAATTAATAAAATATATCTAAAACTTTAGGTATTTTTCCCACAGACACTCACATACTCCTGGGTGGAAAAAACTATGACAGTTCTGACTTAGGAAACAAGTCAATTAAAAAATACTGTCAGCAAAAGTTGACAAATAAGCTATTTTCAGATTCTTCTCTGTTACAAAGTTGGTGTCCCTTTTGTTTTTACATGTTTATTTCAGACAGGGAAGGTGAAAGATTCCTTACCGCCGAGCAATGTAGTAGAAAACAGGATTGCCAGCTTTTGATGTCCCAGCTTGGTAGAAAATATTTAAAGTTTTCAGTGCTTTGAACTCTTCTTTTTCATGTACCTGATGCCTAAAAAGCAGTACATTGACATCAACTTTTCACAACTGCCTTTCAAAAAAAAAAAATTTAAAAAAAAAATCCCAAACCCTCTTTATTTGCATCTTTAAACAAAAGTATTAAGTTGACACAATCTTGAATCTTTGTCAAATCACAAATGTTACTGCCATCTCTGACTCGCAATTTAATTTTTGAAATTAAAATCTACTTAGAAACCTAAAAGGTATATGTAGACCCAGCTTTTTAAACTCCCCTTCAAAACAAAAGCTGGAGTCTTAATGAATAACTACTTATATTGCCTCACATGTTAAAGTCTAGAAGCCCACAATGTGTGTCCCCTCCACAATAATCTGATTACCTTGTCATAAATTCTTCGAATTTGGAACTAGTAAGATTTAAACTGGACCAATGGGTATCTGCCACGGGTTTGTGCTCAGGAGGACCCAGATAGGCAAGAAGAGTAGCCATCTTGTCAAAAGGTCGTCTTCCAACAGCCTTGTGGTCCCTAGAAACAGCATATTACTTGAAAGATAAGTCCTTCTTTACTCAGCAATTCCTATTTTTTTGCCCACTACCCTTCCTTACCTTGAACAGGCTGGATTTTCTTTTTCAAAATTCAAAAAAAAAAAAAAAAGTCTTCAACAAAGAAATAAGAAAAATGTTTGTTACATGTAGAACAATTTTTACAAAAGATAAGACGACTATACACTTGCACAAAAGGTTGGCAGTAAAGTGGGCAGCAAAGATGTTAGGCATATTCCCAATAATGGCTTGTCAATTAGGCCAAAGTCTCCAAATGTAAGATTTTTCAGCCATGATATCCTTCTCAGTAATAATAACAAAAGCATCTGAAAGTATGTCCAAATATTCATTTCCCTTCAGCAACTCCCTTCTTCATAATACTTCTGAACTCTTACCTGTTGCTGGAAAGGTACTGGCCAATTTTCTCCTGATTGTTCCACAGCAACCGGTGCAAAGCAAGTACATTGCCATCACTGATGAAAGACAGGCTGTGATTGACAGTGTCGCTAGCTGGGCAATCAGATGCGATATCAAGGAAAAACCTAGAGTTCAAAACCAGGAATAACCATAAGCGTGTAAGGGAAATCTGCTGAGTAGAGTCAATGTAAATTAAAAGGCTACAAGGACATTCTCTGCTTACTCTTTACACGACACAGACTTTGTGCAAGTTTCCAAAGGGCCTACCTTCGTGCTGCATCAAAATTGCTTTTTACAAAATCGTTAAAAGGCCGCATATGTTCTTCTTTTGTAAAAAGGACATGGTTGGCAATACTCTGAAGTATCTAAATAATGAGAAGATGGTAAAGACACACAAAGGTTTAATGTATTAACTGTTACAGTAGTCAGTCTAACTTCACTGTCAGAAATATTCATTTTAACTTGTTGTGAAACCTCAAGACAAAAAAAGGCCAACAAGCCAACCAATTCAAAATATGTTCACTTTAAAATATTTTCTTTCACATACTTTTAAATGCTAGAAAATGACTTTCCTTATGAACTTTATTCGCGTTTAGACCAGGAAAATAAATCATCTTTCAAAGCCGCCATTTATCAAATGTTAACTATTTCTTCTGGAAATTATACAGACATGTAAAAGCAATAGCATATGCCTATTTAAAGCAAACCATAATTTCTCAACATTTAAAATGGATAATATGCAAAGGCCACAGAATTTGTATGTCATCATTAAATCTTGTTTTAATTTTTACAGGAAATAACACCAAATGAGATTAAAGATAGGAAAAATCACTTCTTTAGCACTAGTATGAACTTAATATCTGGCTGCCATTATTCTCACTGTGCCCAAAGTAACATTGGTTTCTTTGTTTTTTTCAAATAAGGTTAGAAGTTCCAAATGAAGAGCTAGAAGGCATTCTGTCACCTTATACACCATTTTGGCAAAGGGTTTTCTTTCCATACAGACTGTTCCCCATACTTACATGGCTGTGAGCTATACCATTAAAACGTCATGTTGTATAAACGCAGTATGGAAACTGCACTTCAAATAAACATGACGGATGCTACAAAAAACCACAAGTTGACCTAAATTTTCTCATACTAGTCAAAGAACAGAACTAAATCCCGTAGAACATACAATATGGCCAAATAAAAATATTTATTGATTCACCTTTGACATCAGTTTCAATCCCCTTTCAATTCTTGGTGGAGGTTTTTTATCTAAAATCCCTGCCTCGTAAGGGGAGACGATCGCAGGATTGATGAACCGCAGGAACATCGCACTTCCAACTGCTCCAATGCTGTTCTGAGGAAATCGCTGACTAACAACCTATGAAGTTAAGAATTATAAAGAATATTTTTGCATTAAAGAAAAGGGAAAGCAAGCGGAGAAAAGCCTTGTATGGTAATCCAACTTTAAGCATTCTTTCCATACCAATCAAGCTCAATACACCTCAGTAGGACTCTCTTGCCTTGACAGGTCTTGCATCATAGGACAATCAGGAACGAGAGGGAATCGAGTAAGGGGCAAGGGGGCTATCAGACACTAGCTGGCTTTACTTCAGCTTTCAAACAAACTTCCTTGCTAGGGTGAACTTGCTACAACAGCTAGACAGATAAGAAGGTATATTTCAGAGTTACAGACCACTTAATTCCAGGACCCTGCCGCTGACAGTAAAGCAGACAAATGCTGTATGTTCATACTCAGGTGTGCACAATCTTCTCATCAAATACAGGTATTTCTTTTTAAATGAGTGGGTCTTTTATTTGTGTATTTATAATCTCACTATTGATCACAAGAGCCTCTCCAGCAATAAGACTTATGCTGTAAAGTTTCAGGAGTAATTTTAAATTTGTGGGAAGGAGATATTTGTAGAAATACTCTCCAGAACCATCACATCTCAACAGATTTCCCAAAGGAGGAAAGACACAATGAGCCAGAGCTGAGGGGCCAGTGTACTTCCCTGCCTATACATACACTTTCCAAAATCACTTAGCAGGAATTTGCTAGAAGAACTACAGATTTAAAATATTGTTCTTTGCTATCTAGAAAAAAAAAATTCTGAAAATGTTATAAGAAAAAAGAAATCTCCTTTCTTTTTAGGAAAACAACTATGCATTACTAAGAGGATAGTCTATTCTCTAGATATCTTCCACTTGACTTTGAAAAGTTAAAGATAAAGCTCTCTGACAAAAATAAAGTTCTTAAATATGCTACATGTGGTTCTATAAAGATTCAATATCTGTATGTATATTTTCTTACGAGCAACAATAGTTAATCAAAACAAGTCAGATTCTACCTTCTGACAAAATAAAATTAGCAAGCTTCATATATTAAGTTATATTGTTAAAATAAATAAACAAACAAACCCCATTTTACTAAAATACTGCAAAACATAATTAGTGCAATCTCAAATCATGCTTCTTAAAACAGATAAAGCCATTAATACACACATAATATATCAAGAATCACTTTGGTTCAGTACCAACTTCATTCAGTTACCTTGTGATGGAATTACTGATAGTGTTTTCTTGCAAAAATACTAGTTTGCACAGAGATTTTGCATTTAAACATGATTATTATTCTGCTCAGTTACAGCCAAAAATAAGGGAGTATTTAATAAAGTCTAAATTTCCATTCTGCCTCTGTTTTACTCATACTTTGTATTTTGTGGTCACTGTCAAAGAAAGGGTAAGTCTTAACTTTTAATGACACCACTGTCACAATATACATATCTAAACTCTTTCACACGGCAAGTTACTTAAAATGGGAAATCTGCTTTTCCCAATAAATCAATACAAGTGCTAAATTTTGTTGTTTAGTCACAAGACAAACAAAAGAAAATATATCAGAAACAAGTCATATAAGCATCTTTTCTTTTCAGTAACCCTTATATATTAATAGCTCTTCTCCCAGGATGCAAGCTGAAGTCAAGTAATCAGCCAGAGTATTAAAACAACTAAACAAACTCAGATTTTCCCCAAAACCGAAGAAAACATTTTTCTTCCACATTTTTTAAATTTGAAGATGGTGGCAAGGGTAGAAGAATCAGAGTATTAAATACTAAGCAGCAATGTTAAAAATGTCTTTTGTTTACTCAAATAGGCACACAGAGAATATTTTAAATATAACTTAATTCCAGTGTTAATTGAAATGAAAGCTATTTTGTGCCAGAATTAGTAGAATGATTTTACAGTGAGGTCAAATAGACTGAAGTGAAGATGTTTTGAACAAACAGCAAAAGATTTCTGTTGTGCTTTGAAAGAAATGGCTAATAAAAAGGTCTCCAAACTTACTGATTTTTTGTTTTCCTTTTTTTCTTTTACGGTAGCTTTATTCAGTAGAGAGTGGCAAGTTGCCTACAGAACAGAGATGAGCACAAACAAGTCACAGCACCAACTACATACAGCAACAAAAAACCAATGTTGACTTGTACATAAATTACACAGTAAAATGTAACAAACATAACCAACAGAAAATGAAATATATAAACTAAAGACTGATGATGGAGTTTTTATTCCACAATTTTATTACATCTTATTTACAAAGCACTAAATACAAAACAAGCAAATGTTGCGTTTCAATCATTTCTACTATTTCTGGCTAGATCAAAATCAAACCACATTAATGTGCTCATGATATACAATATTGGGCATTAAATGGTATATTCAGCTTTTAAATGTATTTCACCATCCCCAAATGATTTTAATAGTAAAAATAGTAAAGTGTTATACCTTTGAAATACATATTACTTTTTAAATAAATTTAGAGTTTTAAATCTTCCCAATGTTTCTCTGTGTGTCCTTCAATTTAGTTAGGTCTGTGAATCATCATGGTTATTACTACTTTAATAGCTAAACACTGCCATAAAACACTCTGTGGAAAGAGGAAGAAAAAAGCCAGCGGGTCTACATTAATTTATTATAGATTTCCAAATCAAGATATCTGACTTGATTGTGCTTATTTCTGCATTCCGTTTAAATGCAAAGGGACCCACCAAATCACATTCTCTCATATTTCCCATCAGGATCTGAGCAAAGTTATAGTATATCAGCCTTGTGCATTGCTCCCCTGTACAGAGGTAAATTTTGGTCTTGGAGCTCAATCCTACACATCCTTCATACTAGCTGCAACAGTAAATTAGCATCAGTGAGAAGCCCTACAGCAAGCAATACCTGGAGCTGTATCAACAGAAAGCTAGCAGTATTTAGCAGTTTGAGAGCATGCATGCACCAACAGTTCAAATAATCTTTAGAGTATTAAAAAAGTATAAAAAAGCAGTCAGTATAAGCTATTCTGCTAACCAAGCTAAATTTAAATAGCTCAAATTTGTGCAGGACCTATTAACATTTAATCAATAGTGCCTCTGACAAATTTCTGACTTTGTGTAATTTCTACAGAGTTAGCTTCTGAAGCAGTCACATACATACTCTACTCATCAGGCTACTGCATTTAAAGCAAGTAAAATTGTCATCTCTCTTTATTAAGAAATATCATGTATGTTTGTGTGTTTTTTATAAAATAGCCAGCACAAATTCTTTGTATGAGTTACGTTGATCACACGTGTTCACGACCACATAACACTCCTGAACATACATTACCTGAAAATGTGCAAGGGTGAATCTGTCACGGTAACTACTTATATGATGTTTCCAGATGAAAACACTTATTAGGGCTCTGTTCTGGTAACAGAAACACCAGCCAGTGTAGACCCCAAAATACAACTAAACATACCATTCCACGATGTTGCTACATTGATTAAAATTAGCTACAAATAATTTACAGAACACACCTGATGAGTATTTTTTGCACACACATTTACTTTAAAACTCTAAGCATAAAAAGACACTGCAAAATTCAGTCTCATTTACTCTTACACTGTTGCTTGGGATGGAACACATTCACCTTATAAAAAATGAAGTTACCTTATAAAAATCACCTATTTGGTTCTTATGATAAAAACAGATTAATACCGCAAAAAATTCAGATTTTAATTGTACTTTCTTTCAGATAAAGGCCAGACTCTTCAAAACTCTCTGGAATTTGAAAGTACAGAGTGAATTATTATACTATTTGTGATGGACAAACATTTGTACACAAATATAGGTGTTATGAGAAACAGTTAAAGTAGTAAACGTTGAAGCTGAGTATCAGTTAATACCACTTGTATATTTGCCAGTAAATCATCTCTTTCAGGAACGAATTACCTTTGTTACAAAAAAAAAAGTAAAGGCAAGAATAAAGCCAATAGACTTGATATGCTTCCACAGAAGAATCTCTAGTAATGCCCACTGGTGAGCACGTTTTATTAAATCCATTTCATGTAGGAATTAAAAATGGTTTGCATAGAAACAATTTCTAGCAACATATCACTGAAATGGAAATAAATCTGATACATCATAGTAACAGCATATAAAAGCAATTCTAGAAAAAGATGTGGGACAATGTAACGTCAAATAACAGAAGCAACAATCAAGGTTGCGTGTGACATTTTCAATAACACTCAAATATCTTCCCAGTCAACATCTGTGAGACTGTGACCATTTGAACTTGAAGAAACCCAGCTTGTCCCCCTCATTTCCCAACCAAAAAAAAAAAAACAAAACCCAAAACCACCCCCACCAACCTCAATACAACCACTGTCGGCAAGAGAAACTGATGACTTTAGAAGCCATTTATACAAGTTGTTATAGCAGAAACAAAGGCACATCATTTACATGCCTAATTCATTCCAACAGCTCACAATAACAACCCAAGATCCACAACAGTTACAACATACAATTCACTGTTTCTTACTTCCAAGTTCTGAGAATCGCAGCAGTGGCATTTATTAATACAGCATTTACTGTAAAAATATGACTAGACTACACTGCATAGAGTTTTTTATTACTCACAATTAGTTCACACAGCTCAGAAAAATCTACTTTCCTTGCTTTACTCTAGACCTGAGATACAGACTCCATGTTTGAAAGGCCAAAAATAGCTCTTCCAGACTACTGGAACTGAGACCACAGCTCAAATATTCTGCCATGCACAGCTTTTCTGTGACAGTCCTGCAACAGGACTGGGAATTGTATTTCCTATGAGCCTTGCGGGCAGCAGGAGTATCCCCCACTGGAATTTTTAGCAGCAGCTAAATCCATCAGAAACACACAAAGAGCAAGAAAGAGAGAGACCTGTAAGCAGACTGGGCTCAGCAACCTGCTGCTGAGCTGCTATAGAGCAGCAGAAATGGGACAGAGCAGAAGAGTCGGGGATGGAGGCCGGGGAATGCAGGTATGGGACGCGGCCAGGAGGGTACCACTACGGAAGAGCTTACTCTACAGAGGACAGTGCACCTCTCAGGAAGGTTTCTTCTCTTTAAGCACCATTTATAAACGATACCACAAACAAGCAAGAAGAGGGTGGTCCCAGCTTGGTAACCTTCCAAGGTTTGTGTGACAGTACTAAAGTTTTAGCCACAGATAGAAGTCAGTCTCTGTAATTTGCCTCATTTAAAGCACTCTATAAATACATTTATCTGTCTCTTCCAGGTTCTCTTCCTCCTATTCACCTGCTGAATTTCTCAATATTCTGTGTCTCAACAGTCTGTGTTT
The DNA here is from genome assembly GCA_013400755.1 of Pelecanoides urinatrix. Lineage (NCBI taxonomy): Eukaryota > Metazoa > Chordata > Aves > Procellariiformes > Procellariidae > Pelecanoides > Pelecanoides urinatrix. The sequence continues at coordinate 933,266 of VZTQ01009260.1, forward strand.
GCAGAATGTCTGGTCAGCCGCTTTATCAAAGTACAGCAGCCCTTTGCATACAACACCATCCTCCCGGCCTCTGACATGGGAGGAGTACCTCCATCAGAATGGGTTCCCAGAGCAGATGGAGGATATTTTACTTCATAGACCAAAATGTATTCCTGTTGTCATTCTACCTCTCAAATACAAGAACCTATCATCCTTAAAGATACAGAGCATTTGCAGCAGCCCAAGCTAATGTTATTTACCAAATCATATGCCAGTGGACCTCCTTCCCAGTACAAGTTAATGGCTTCCCTCAAAGTCCTCCACAGCAACCTAGAGACTTCTGCTTCAGACCATGATTATGAGACACGACACTTAGTGTGATCAGAATAAAGCCTGAATGACGCAGTGTCTTGACCTCACCCACAAATTATCTTCTTTAGGGAAGCACAGATAACCACAAACAATTCCCTGCCAAACACAGCCAACAGCATTTTGTATGTCTGTTTCCTTCCATTATACTCAGCTTCAATCCACAGTCTCCACAATTTAGGACCTGTAACTACCGTGGTCTCACTGAAGACCATACTTTTCTTCTGAGCGTCTTACACCCTTTTTAACCTGCTTTTCTGTCAAAGGCAGAAAGTATAAGATTGTGCCCACCTGTAATGGACGACTAAATAATATTCCTGGAGCAATAACCTGAATAACACATTTCATGGACAATTTCTGGAAAAATTTACTTCCGAGAAAAATGCTCTTGAAGAAATTGCCTCTATGTTTATGCAGAGAACAAGTACCTAGAGTCAGTAACTGCACAAGAAGCTACTATATTCACAAAGTAAAGGTTTATCAAAGGCATGATCCATAAAACTTTTAGATAATTAATTAACTTTATTTCTGATTTAATTGATTCTGTATAAAAAGTAAACAAGTACACTGCTTCTATATTCAAAACACAGTTTTGCATTCTCTCCACCCAGCAGTGATTTTTTTTTTCTTTTCCCCTTTTGTTGCCTTCACTAGAGATGGCCCATATGATAAACTGATAAAAGCAAGTGTACCCTCCCCAGTTAATCTTTAGTCTCCCATAGAGATGCTAAAGCAGAGATTATTGCTGCCTTATTAGGTCTGAGCTCTTAGCTGTGATTCAACTCCTTAAAAAAATAATGTTTAGTCACCTCCTGATTGCCAACCCAAGTCTTAAAACACAATTCAGTCCCTACATTTAGACTCCTGTTATTTAACAATCATCTGAAAACAGTCTTTAAGAAATGCCCACTGTGCACCCACTACTGGACCAAGCTCCAAACTGCTAGAATTATAAAAACAAAACCCAGAGTTTAGGGGCAGGCAACCATTGCAGGCATACCTGGTATAAACAATGGCACACACTGCGAAGTTGTGGTGGGAACTCTGAAGAAGAATTAATGATTGCATGAAAAAATTTTTCTGTCATTTGCAAGAGACTCCGCTGGTTCTCTTCAAGGCTTTCTGTAGGCTCCAGCCTGAAACAGACCCATAAATGTATGACCAGCAATCAAATAAATGATACTAGCTGTACTTATATGTTTGGCAGTAACCTTATTTCCCAGGGTAAACAGAAATCTTACAGAAATATTTATGATCTTTTACAGAAAAGTTTCCATCAATATTTTAAACCATGTAAGTTACAAATACAAGGTCACTTAAAACTCAGTAATAGACAGCTGTAAGTGGGATTCTCTCACGCCATTCCATATAAAAACATGCATACATAATGCCAACTGACAATTGCATTATCAGTTTAATGGTTTCTCTGAAAGGAATTTTTGAGGTAGACGCAGATATTTGAGAGTTAAAGTATCAAAAAGAAGGCCTATCTTTTGGTAAGCTACTTAATAAAGTTTTTCTAAGAGTTAGAGATAATTCAAAGCAATAGAACAGCAGCTACTAAATCCAAGTCTTGAAGTGATATAAGAGAAATTAAAGCAAAAAAATTACGCACAATATGCATGCATTCCATCTTGCTTCTGTAATTAATTCAGTGACCTAAAGCAAATGCTTTCTGGTACTCCTGGAAACCCCCCCATTAGTGGCCTACACAAAAGTATGAAGTAGCAAGTAGGAGAAGAGGTCCTGCAAGAGCTCTCTATCTTTCTTACTCTCTCAGGGCTCAGAGGACATGCAAACTCATCTCGCTGGACAGCTCTGTGCAATTCTCCCTGGGTATAAGGACTGCAGATACAATTAATGTATCTGGTGAAGTGAGGAGTGGAAAATTATGAAAGTATGAGAAAAATATTTGCAACAAGGAAAAAGGAATCCTATTTTATGTACAATGACTGGGAATCATGTTTACAAATAAATACATTTGCTCCCCTCCTTGAATCTCAAACCTTGTTGGATCCACCTCAAAGCTAACATGCTGCCATTCAGAGGATGTGATCACAGTCCTTAATAAAGGTTCCAAAAGCTTCTGCAAATACGTAGCACCATATACCTGTGTAGAAAGAAAATCATAATAGGTGGCCAGATTAACATGGCAATTCACAGGAACACTCCAAAATTCTCCAAGTGTTAAAAGAGCCTGAAAACATTTGATTTGTTTTGGCATAAGCCAGATTTCTGTAAAACCGGTGTTTCTATATTATAGTCTCACTTCTGAAACATATCTGTGATTAATTTCTACAAGTATTTTAATTAATTTCCAGTTTAGAGAAAACTATAGGTCACTTTAATAACCACAATAACTAGATGGGATTCTTTCTTAGAGCACAGTGACTCAACACCCCATCTCTGTTTGTATAGCACCACACAACTTTTTAAACTGAAATGGAAGTATAAACAAGACCTCACAGTTTGTCTCCCCATCTTTAAATTGCCTGTTACAAAAAGACCATCAGGAACAGTCTTCAAGCTGGTACTAGCCCCAGAATCACTCATATAACTAAACTAGTCGGAAGTTTAAAGAGCCCTACTATGACTGAAGATTATTTAGGAAAAGACTTTAAGATAACTAAAACTTTCATAAATAGTTAGCTGTTTGTATCAAATGTTTTCTAAGTAACTAGTAATTTCCATTGAAATCTACAAATCTTGCAAACGTTTTTGTTACCACCACCAGTTTTCTTCTTTACAATGCAGAATACACAGACCAGGCAAGATGAAACATTTATTGCCATGGCAACTTTCAAGAGGACTGACTGTAAGCTTAAGCCTAACGGGTTGAGTCATGAAGTCTTGGCAAAAGGTTACTTCCAGGAGGATTTGTATTTTTCAGTTGGGCCTGCGCATAAGAGATCTACAAGAATTAGTTCATCATACGTTAAAACATTAAAAGCAAAACTCCCTAAACAGATGTGAGAGCTGAGACTTAAACTGAGACCGAAAAGCAACTCTGTACTATTTTCATCTAATCCAGTTACTCAAGTGCTTAATACCATAGACTAGGAGTTTTGTATTTGTATATTACTAAACTTTTCCTGTTTGAAGTCATCTGTAGCAAAGATTAGATAATATACCTTAAAACAGAAAGTCATTATTTTACTGGCTAAGCTGTTTCCTCGGAAGAGTGTCTGCATGGAATCTGCTAGTTCAACTTCCTTTGAAAACATATTCCAGAGTAGCTGGTAGAGCAAGTGCCGGGAATCAAAGAGTGTGACCAGGACACGAGCTAGCTCATCCTTAAAAGAAGCAATGAAATGTTAATCTGACTAGCAGTGAACCAAAGCAAGTACCAAAAAAAAAAAAAAAAGAATTATGAAAAAACCCACCAAGTTTGTACTAATGCTTTAAATTTGCTATGGAGTCTTGCATTTAAATATCAAATTCAGCATACACAATCTCTCTTTACATCTTTCCTATGCTATTGCTTGTCTAAAAATCTGCCTCATTATATCCAGTCAGACAAATTCATAATGGTTTGTCCAGATAGATAAGCAGTGATTTTGCTGTATAACAAAAGCCCAATTCATCTTGCTAAATCTAGAGGAGCAAATACAGTTCTGTTGTCTGCATTACAGCACACACAATATGTAATAAATAACCAGCCCAGATACATTTATTACAATAACTGTATATAAAATTATTCCTAGATATTAACTAAAAATTTACTATAAAAATGCAGTTTATAATCAAGATCTCTGACAATTAGATTCAGTACGCTTTTCAGGAATATATTAGGAAAGGCTAGCTATCATGAACGGTAGGTGTAAACTCTTTAGCAGACTGTTGTTACACCCTTAAGGTTTGCAATAATTTTTATTTCAAGTCTTACTACTTTCAAATATGTAGGAAATAAAATGCATGAATCAACTTACCCACTGAGAACAAGGCACCACATTGGCTAAAGCCATAGCAATAGGAAGCTCCCCCTGATCACCCATCATTGTAACCAACTCCACCAATCTCTCAAACCGATCTGCTAGCACTGTTTCTGCTAACGTATCAAATTCTGTTCCCTGCTGCAGAATTTTGGTGAGGACTTCCATAAACGTAGCTCTTGTTTGGAGGTCTTTATGATAGCCCAAGCCTGATTAAAAAAACCCAGAACTACTAAGGAAGATGTAAAAATAAATTAAATACCAATGTCTTCATTATGTATTCATTTATGCACAGTTATCTCTAACTACTTTACCTATTGAATGCATAAGACCACTGTCCACATTTGCATTGAGTAAATTTGACATGGCAAGAACAGTGCAGTGCCGTAGCGAAGCTAGTCTTCGAGACATTCCACGTTTCCTGCCACCTGTTTGTGCACTTTCATCTTCAACTTCACTACAGTCGTTTAGAAGGTTCATAAACAGTGTGAAATATCTAAAGAAAAAGAAAAAGTCTTGTATAAGTAAAACAGATTCTGCAAAGGCAACCATCTGAAAAGATTTGCATACAGTAGCAAATACACAATAAGCCTCCCAAAAAATCTCATAACTGCCCCAAGTAATCTTTCTTGTAGCATAGTCCAAGCTTTCAAATGTGTTTTAACAACCAGAAAGCACTGTCCTAAAATCTGTATAGAAATTTTCTCAAACCAAGTGAATTTCACAGGCGTGCCTTTACAAACAGATGTCTCGAAAGAGATTTTAAGTTTCATGGATGAAAATACAGTATCAAAGCAAGCTAATCAGTCCCATAAATTAAGCATACATCTGCATTAAGCAGAAACAAAGTCAAATTTTATACATATTTTCTAAATGAAAATGTTTCCATAAACCTAGGAGGTAGAGATTTGTGAAATGGGATATATAAGAGGTAATTTCTGTTTGGATAGTAAAATTATTTCTGCTAGAAGAAAAACCGTAGTTTGTAATAGAAGTCATATGGTACATCTACTTAGACTCACTGTATAGAAAAATAGTTAAAGTCACTCCTTACTTAAGAAATAACTGAGATTTCGCTTCCATCAACTCAACACCATCTCCTTCTTCAGGCTGTAGTGGAAGCCCAGCAAGAAGAGAGACCACTGCTTCCATACTTGCTTGGTCCAAATCTCTGAAAAATAAAGTTTTAAGCAGCTGTGAATCAGTTCCGTTCAGCAGAATTAGTCTCTCCTTCTCCTTGATAGTTTTCCCATCCAGTACCACGTCCCATTTCCTTATATATCCAACTGCAGGTGAAAAGAATCTTTAAAAAAAAAAAAGTTATTCTACTAAAGTTTTGTCCATCAGGAAAAAAGCTATTACATTCTGTGGTACAGGTTCAAGCAATATATCTACTAAGGTCAACAACTGCAAACCAAATTTGTCATTAAAAACCAGTTAAGTATAAATTCAACACTAAAATGTTTGATGATTTTATTCTTCAGAATGCATCATATGAAGATATAGCTCTAGCAAATAAAATGTTCAAACCTAATGCTAAATCCAAAAAGGTATTAAAAGGAATTAAATAAATTCAGTAGATTTAAAAAAAAAAAAACAACAACAACACACACACGAAAACCAAACAAAAACCACCTCAAGAGCCATGTTAGTTAAGACTATGCATTAAATATAATTCTGTTGTTGCTCACCAAAACTTAAGTTTCAATTTTTGTCTTTTTCTTAAAATTACTACCACTAAAGGAAGCCCACACAAGCCAGCTCATCCGTGGATATCAAATGCTACCTAGAACATCGTTAGCAACTTTAGCAACAGTTTAATAGTAGTCTTTCTTACCTTGTCAAGCATTTCACATCCTCATCTGTTGCTTGATTAGATGTTCCCATAACCCAGTCTGTCAAATATTCCACCATTTTGTTCCTGTTACATATAGATATACTGCTTTAGCTTTGGTTTTTGGTTTGTTTGGTTTTTTTAACAGCCCTTCCCCCAAACACACTTACTACTGTTGGCATCATTCTTAATTATTACAAATTCAGTGTAAGAACTATTTGAACCACCACACACTGAAGATGAACTGAACTAATTTTATTATACCAAGTAATACTCCAGTCTGTATCAAACACAGAATTTTAAAATGTATTTAGTATCTCTGCAATCAAAGTAAAATTCTGATGCAGCACCAGGCTCTAAATTATTCTGAAGACAAAGACAGGAGTACTATCCCTATACCAGGAATACTGGTGTGAGACAGTTTTTGGTTTATTTTAAACATGTAACCAAACAAAATTACACTTGTCCACATTACACTATCCTAGAAGTTATATAATGCAATACTTACCTAAATTTCATTTCTTGGCAAAATGAAAGGTCATCTCTCCTCTCCATCATTACTTCTACTAACTGACATAGTTTAGTTTTTATTTGAATTGCATGTACCAAATTTCCAAGCACACGCACATACCTGAAGAAAAAGCAAAAAGATTGATTAAAAACTTCATGCTACAAGGCCCACACATCTGACAAATCTTCTCAGCTCCATGCTGGAACCTACACACTGGCTGACCCAGCAGACATGCATAGTGGGTTAGCAAGTGTTTGGACTACCTTTTTTTATTTTCCAGGTAAGCAAGCCAGCCCCTTTATCAGCTGAAGACCAGCACCAAATTTTTCCTGGCCAAAGAATTTTTCTATTAGTACAAAATGAAACAGAAATCTGCCTTTCAGCTGGTTTTTAACCACTAACACCATTGTACAGAAAAGAAACTGGAATGCTTACAAGAACGCTATGCTATGGAATGGTTAGTTCTTTTTAAAAAAAAAAAAAAGGTCACCCTCCATCAGCATACTTTATGCTACAGTATAAATGATCTCCATGATTACTGAAGTTGTCAGAACCATAAGGAGGAGGATGAGAAAATCAACTGCTGCTTCTCCATGGATGTAAGCAGAAAAGATATAAACTAGAAGGGTCTACCTCACTTCTTCAACATATTATTCTGTATAGGAAGTTCAACAGGATTTCTTACCTAACCAGATTCAGCATCATTGTCTCGATACTAGCTTGCCCAAGGTGTTCTGAGCTCCCTTCTGTATGATTGTCAAGCAAATTCTTCATTATAGCAATGGTTTGCTCTACAAACTGTGTGTTGGTCTCTGTTAACAAAACCTACAGGAAGAAAATTGGTGGTCTTAATTCTTTACCCACAAAAACAAAGAAAGGGTATTTATCAAATATAGCGCAGCATTTCAAAAATCTAATGGAAAAGTGTTTTTCTAGTATCACTTAGGCAAAAGAATTCCCATATATGTCAAGATTGAATATACGTCAATACCACCAGCCATAATGATTCTGAGAAACATTCTCACAGATTCTGTACTCAGAGTTCACTAAGAATTCAAGAATGTTTTCAATCACTTCATGTTAAATATAGCCTGGAATCACAAATACAATAATTATTAATGCATGTTGTCAAATACAATCACAATGCTTGCAGGTTTTTTGTACAAAACACAGGTTTTGTATCAATTCAGGTATAAATTTCAATTACCTATCTGAAAGACAAGACCGACACTTTTTATTAAGACACAAATGTGAAGGAATATATCAACACTTTACCTGTCCTTGAGAATCAAAAAACTTGCTGATGGTATTCTTCAATTTGTTAAACAGCATTGGATAAAGTGCTGGACTCAACTCCAAACCCACCAGATCTTTAATATTAGTCCGTATCTGAAGTCCCACTTTCTCATGGTTACAGACCATCAGAGTCAATAATCGATCGATGAATTTGCTAACAGGAGTCTCTGCATTTCCCTCAGTGGACACCATGGATATCATGGAGCCCTTACGCTCATTGACAGGGCCCATAGGTGGACTGTAGGTTGCCAATCCTGCATTGCTACGATGCTGTAGGCATACTCCTCCGAGGGCACATAAGAACCCCGTCATATTGATCCACTCCTGAAGAGAATCTGCGTCAGACAAGTCTATGGAGCCTCCCCCACTAACATGCGACATTCGTCTCTTAACAATTGTCTTATGAAGACTTTCAGTAACCTGAAAAAGAATGGCTGAAGATGAAATCTCTTGAATTAAACATAACTAATGGAGAGAGATCAGAATTTTAAAATATTCCGTAACACACCCTGCCATTTACAATTCCAGTCTCAAGAATTTTTTTAAGATTCACCTTTTATACTTCATTGTGATAGTATGAACAGAAATTTATACAGAGGCACTGTTTTTAGAGAAGTTGAAAAAGCGAGGCTAAAAAAGACTGAAGGGGGTTGCCTAGTCAATTCCCTGCTCTGCACTAGGACAAAGCATATTTAAATCAAGATAGCCAGCAGCTTGTTTAAAAACTTCCAGTGAAAGGGATTTCATAGTTTCTCTAGCAGTATTCCAGAGTTTTCACTATTCTTTTTTTCAATTTCTTTTTAATTTTTAAGCTCAGCCTCCGCCTCCCTTTTAATTTTAATTTAAGTCAAATTATTAAGTTTTGGTCTCCTAGTAAGCATAGTGGACAACTGATTACCATTATTTTTCTGGAATACTTTCATGGAGCTTAAGTCTGCCTACAAAACTCATTTTCTACATTAAAATTCAATTCCTTAAATTAAATAAGCTTAAACAGTTATTTTGAATTTCTAAGGGTTGAACCTATGAAAAAATTCATAGTCACCTGCCCATCTTCCATTTTAGTCTTTGGATAGTTAAGGATTAGTTTTGTAGCTTGTTCCCATTTCGCATGTGTATCCTCCCAGGCCTAAAATAAGATATATCAAGATTTAACTTCAAAACTATTTGTAGCAACAGTATTTTCTGTTTTCAAAAAAATATGCATGCAAATAGTATATGAATTCAGAAGAAAGTTCACCTCTGTGTTGCCTGCAGTTGGATGTTCAATGCGCCTTAATAACGCCATCACTCTTTTCTGAAGAGCTGCCCTCCCTACAAAGAGAACAGAACATTTAACCAAGTTTTTTGAAAACCCACCTACAACAAATAGTAAGTAATTATAGAAATAGAAATAATAGAAAGTAATAGAAAGTAATAGAAAGTAATTATTAAATTAACAGAGGAACACATCCCCTTAAAGTGTTCAGAAAAGGATTGTTCTTGTTACACTTCAAAATTCTCATGAACTCAGTCACCCAAATTCTCTACTCTGTCTAGGAATTCGGATGATTAAGATATTTCCGTGAAAGTAGGAGCAGCAATCAAATCAAGAATCTCAACCTGTTTAAAGAACTCAAACACAAATAATAGTCTTATTTTACAGGTAGAAAGGTATTTTACAGATCCATGATTCTTACCTGTTGACATCATATTGCTAACAGATGCAAACTCCATGAAAGTATTGTAGTTTGGCAAAAAATTATGCACCGAGACTTCATCTACTCCACATCTGATATCTGCTTCCTCACAGAGGTGACGGAAACAGGACATTGCAACAAGGACTGCCTCAATATCCGGGCTCCACAAAAACATGTATAAGGCAACTTCCAATTTTGTTTGGGCTTGGCGACAAATCGGTGTTCCGCTGCATCCTGCTGTACTTTCCTTGAGAAACAGAGAATTCCGAATTTGGTAATATTGCTTATGAATATGGCAACTTTATTCAGCCTCATGCAAATCGTTCTTTAAAACTGCTTTTATTCCAGTAGGAATAAGCAATCCTAAACAAGATCAGAGCGCTTATATGCTGTTGCATGAACACAGTGGCTAAGAACCTGATCCTTTTATAAGGATAACCATGTACTTAGGAAAATCTTACTGATATTGGAAAAGTACATTAAAAAACAATATGAAAGTTTTGGCTCATAAAAGATGTTCTAAATATCCTCTTCATTTTTTTTCCTGCAGCTAGAACTAGCAGTAAAACTAGGCTTGAGAAACTTGTCTGTCAAAGGGTATACCTCACTAAAATGCTTGATTTTATGATCCTCTACGGTACATTCAAACTGCATGTGATACTTTAAAAAGTGAGATTTCAGATTTATTAACAATAGATGAATGTGTAGGGGTGCTATGTGCAATCCTAAGAAAAAAAATATTCACCAACATTTTAACTTGAAAAAGGCGTGACTTTTTAAAGTCTGAAACATCATTATTAACCAGCATATCAGATACATACATTATATAGGATACAGATGTCTTTTCCTCCACAGAATTAATTAATTTTATTTTTAAAAATTACTCTCAAAGTAATTTAATTTCTACTTGCACACAGGTTTTTCTCCCCAAGTATTAAAAAGAATTATCATCATATATCACTTACCATGGAAGAATTCCCTTTCCCTTTCCTGAGGGTAGCTCCTGGAGCACAGCGTATCATCTCTTCATGGTCAAGAGAAATTTGACTAGTTCCACCTCCAGAGACATCATAAAGGAAGAGAAAGTGGCAAGAACTCCTATCTGATTGCTATAAAAAGAGTAAAGAAAAATGATAAATCAACTTATTTTTTAAAAAAGGATAAAAATGATAGATTTCAGGAAGGTAAAAAGCTCTTCAACATTTACACAGTACTTTTCACACTGGTGCTCTCAGGGCTTTATAAAGTGACCCATATTAATGGTATATTAGAATGATATTTCCCCTTAAGAAATTATCTGGAGAGTCATCTTCAAAAAACATCACCTTGGGGTAAGCACAAAATGATGCCTTCTCCTCCCTTTCTTGGAGCCTCCTGAAAGCCCTATAGGCTTCTTGGTTTTACTCTACAGAACACATACTAACATGATTATAATTTAGATGTAATTAAGTCTAAAGAAGCCAAGCTCAGTAGTACTGTACATTTTATTCTATACATTTTATATTAGATCAGAAAAGCAGGAACTCAGATTGTGAAGCAGAGGACTAATAACAACTATTACCTTTTTCTGATCCTGATATTAATGAACACCCTGTAAACACTGAAAGGAAAGAGATTTTTAAAAACAACTAATTACTTCTTAACTGGAAGGAGAACGATAATATTAAGCATACTCCCTATTTGAAGGACAGTTATTTCCACTTAGAGGCCAAATGTAAAAAAGTCTTCCTGAAATCACAGAAAGGCAGAATGCTTAAAGTCTTCAGCTGCGATATCTGAGATTATATTTAACAAATATATGTTAAACTGGAGATACCAAAGGAAAAAGCCTATTTGTCTGTGTTGATGCTGAGTAAAAGTAGTGTCCATCAGTAACAGAGCTACCAAAGTTGAAAAGAGAAGAAAAGAAAAGAAAAAAGTCATTTAAAGGTAAAAATCCTCTTTTGAAGGTAAAAGTCCTGAAAGAGGACTTTTTAAGCATGCTATATACTGCACATAAGATAGTATCCTTCTCATGCTAGCACAGCTACTTTCAGGTCAGATAGAAAAACAGAAACCCTTTATTTTTTCTAGTAGATCTTTAATTCAAAAAGTAATATAGCAAGTCTGGTTTTAATTCTAGCAAGTACAGCAATATAATGTGTGTTTGGCTTGGAAAAAGTCTTGTGAGATTATTGGAAACAAGCAAGTCAGAATTCTAGGACTCACATGAACATGAGATACAAAAAGAAATTTTTATTTCATCCATGAAGTGTATTTCATCATAACTAACTTTCCCTCTTCCTCACCTTGTAGACTATTTCCCTTTGTATTAGGCAAAGAGGTATCAGGCACCAGGTTTCTGCGAAAAATACATTTTCCAGGCAAGTAAGACAACCTGTGTAGCTGAAGTGAGGGAAAGAAAAAAAGAAGTCCTAAACCTAGCTTCGGTTAACAATTCTAATCAAGGGTGCCTCACAAAGCACCATCTCTCAGCAGAGAGGAAATCAGAAAACAGAAAGTATAGGTGTAGCTATTAAATCTCTTCCAATAACAAAAATAACCTGGTAAATAAAGGGAGTGACAAAACAGAGAGCAATTCATTTTAATGATCCTTACAGACAGATGTTAACATTTACTTACTTTGTTTTTTAGAAGAAATTTATTCCTACAGATGAGAATCTCCCGCAGCCACTTGAGGATTTCTGTACTGCTGAGCATCTGATGACTAGTTAGTTTCTTGCAGATATAAAAAAGCATTTGTGAACTGCAGCAAAATGAAATTCAGCATTAGCTTTATAATCTAGTAACAAATTTTTTTAAGATATTACTACATTTTACATAGAAATAGGCAATTAGCATGAATATCCTATACATATACTTTCACCATCTTTTAAAATGTATAATAGATATAATATAGGTGTGTACTTTAAATGACAAGCTCCCCTCTGACCCTTCCCACCGCCCAGCTGGCCTTTTCAGTTCCCTAGAGGAAGTTAAGCAATTTGGGTACTTGTTAGAAGTCCAGACTCCAGGGCTGTCGATTCAGAAGTCCTCCATTTATCCACAGAACAGATACAGCACAGACAGTGGCAGTACAAGTTTACCTACACTGCTCTGACAACGTGTCTCAACTCTGTTCTGGAAGGAACACATCTAGGGATGTTCCTTCTTCATATCCATTCAGGCCTCACACTCTCTGTTAAAACTGCCAAAGGGTCCAAATTAGTGTCAATTTTAATGGGTTTTTCCCCCAGCCCGAACAGACCACAAACTCATTTCTACTATTAGAAGTTACAGTAATGAGTTTCAGTTATTGCCCAGCTAGGTAGGGCTCAGCCCCAAACCTATCCCATAACAAGCCCCTTGAGCCATATTTAGCAGTCACGCAGGCCAATCTGTTGACGCTCGTAAGGGTGTTCCTCCCCGACTGTCCTTCCCTTTCTTCTAAAACAAACGTCTGTACCAATTCAGATCAGATCATCAAATACTTCTTTTTAAAATTGCTTAGCTCGTGTAATTCTTAGAAATCTGAGTTTACAGATTCCTGTTTTTTGGTTTAGCATTTTGTGTAATTCTGACTTTTTTGGAACTTCATTTCTCTTAATAGTCTCCAAGAAATCAATCGCAACAGCTGCTGTGAAGTTATAAAAAGCAAGATGACTTTAATGAATAAAAATTCTTTAAATACACAGGAAAGACAAATGGAGATCTCAGGTCAGGGCAAACTACTACTTTCTTTAGGTGAAGGCTTCAGAGTCAAGATTAGCAAATCCACACTTCCAGAATTGCTTAGCATTACCCTCCCTCAGCCCCAAAGAGATAAAATAGAATTTAAACAAGTAGTAAACATTCGAATGAGGTGGAAAAGTCTCTAACTTTTCAAACTAATAATCATTTCTACACCTTAACATCAGGCTGAAGAGAGTCATTAAGAAAGCCAGCAAATGTTCGTTATATTTTTGTTAAATTTGTATAGTATAAGGAAGATAAAATGTTTTCATGAACACACATCATAATTTTGACTGCAGATTCATGTTGATGTTGCATAGGTTTCCCAAAACATTCACAGCTATTTCAAAAGAGAAGACAAATCAAAACAGCTATTTCTCTAATTTACAAAAGATAACTTACATACCTAATTTCCCAGAATGTTTCTATAGGTGCATCAGGATTCCACAAGTCAATGCTGTCTAACTGGTGAAGAACTAGCAAGGCCTAAATTCAGAAGAAAGTCGTTTCACTTAAAGGCAGAAATTTACAAAGTACATCAGCATAGGCAGAGAAATAGGTGCAATCACATACTCATTACATTGTTTTAAAAACAACAAAAGATGTAAAAAGCATTTTATATAAAAGAACAAGAGTTCATGTCAAAAGTATTTCATTTTAGTCTTTATTACATATTTATAATCAAAACCTAGAGGTTTCACCTTGTATTTCCACACAAATCCATACCAGTCACACAGTCATAACGTTATTAAAAGAGAGGTTTTGGCTTTAATATTTACTTAATGTCCAGCTGCAAAAAAAATTAATGCAACCAATCCTATGGATATAAACTTCTAGTGGCAACAAAAAATCTTCTGTAGTTCAAGCTCTTTGCCAAGTCAGGACAGGCAAATACTTTGCTCTTTGTAACCACTCCCTGCACAAGTGAAGACTTAGATAAGAATAGGTTCTGACCATATCTAAGCACTTACTGGTGAACCATGACCAAAAATTTAATCTCTGCTTTTGATTTAGTCAGATTAACTACAAAAATCTCAAAAATCAACTACTTATAAATTAGCTGAAGACAACTTTCAGAAGAAATACATATCTGATAAAAATTAAACTGGTCAAAGGCTATAAACAAGCAGAAAATTATTGATTAGAAGTTGTTTATCCTTCATTATACCAAATAACTACAGCAAACAAAATCTCTCCTCTTAAATCACCTATTACTTGGGATTGTCTGATATGCAGGCAAATCAATTTTCACTTTGGTGAAAATACAAGTTAAAGACAGAAATGAGGAAAGTCTTACCTATTTTTTCTCACAAATTACAAAAAAAGTTTGCTGCAAAGACACTGCTATTAAAAATGGCATTTAAAAAAATCCAACCCATATTGTTCTCCAACAATATTTAAGTAGTTATTTCAAATTGCTTCCTATTTTAAACAAATATTTCAGAACTTCTTTAGTAACCTACCAATCAAAAATAGACATGAGAGGCCAATCCTCAGCTAGTTAAGCCAATAGTCAGGTAGATTAGGGATTAAGATCAATGAAGAATCAAGACTGAACAGTATACCAAAATTAAATTGCCACATTAACGGCCAAAACTTTTCAATCTCTAAGTTCCTTCAGAACTTCATAGCTATTAATACTTCAGAGCTGCTACAAAAGCCTTGATCTGTCATTTGGCACAGAGAACGTTTACCCCTTACCTCCATGGCTTCTTGTGCTATATCTTGCATGCTGGATTGTGGAACAAGCTGTACAAGGCCTGTAATTAATTCAGCCGTGCTACCTTGCGTCTCAGGCCCTTGCTTCCTTGGATTCTAAATCACAAAAAGGAAAGCAAGGTTAAGTTGTAAAACTTCTTAATGACTGACCGCGCTACTGACCGCTACAGCAGCATTCCTGTAATTAAACTAGGGGGATTTCTGGATCTTTAAGAGAATACCTCACTTCTTTTTAAGCTATGATACCCCTTGCATATCATACCTTCGACAGAATTGAAATATTTTTAAATTCAACAATAAACAGACCTGAGAAAATGGAAGATCTAAGAGCGCATCTGTCTTTCTACTCATTGAAATGATGACTAATTTCCCCCCACATTATTTAGTCTTCTTCTTGTTCTACTNTAGGTTTCCCAAAACATTCACAGCTATTTCAAAAGAGAAGACAAATCAAAACAGCTATTTCTCTAATTTACAAAAGATAACTTACATACCTAATTTCCCAGAATGTTTCTATAGGTGCATCAGGATTCCACAAGTCAATGCTGTCTAACTGGTGAAGAACTAGCAAGGCCTAAATTCAGAAGAAAGTCGTTTCACTTAAAGGCAGAAATTTACAAAGTACATCAGCATAGGCAGAGAAATAGGTGCAATCACATACTCATTACATTGTTTTAAAAACAACAAAAGATGTAAAAAGCATTTTATATAAAAGAACAAGAGTTCATGTCAAAAGTATTTCATTTTAGTCTTTATTACATATTTATAATCAAAACCTAGAGGTTTCACCTTGTATTTCCACACAAATCCATACCAGTCACACAGTCATAACGTTATTAAAAGAGAGGTTTTGGCTTTAATATTTACTTAATGTCCAGCTGCAAAAAAATTAATGCAACCAATCCTATGGATATAAACTTCTAGTGGCAACAAAAAATCTTCTGTAGTTCAAGCTCTTTGCCAAGTCAGGACAGGCAAATACTTTGCTCTTTGTAACCACTCCCTGCACAAGTGAAGACTTAGATAAGAATAGGTTCTGACCATATCTAAGCACTTACTGGTGAACCATGACCAAAAATTTAATCTCTGCTTTTGATTTAGTCAGATTAACTACAAAAATCTCAAAAATCAACTACTTATAAATTAGCTGAAGACAACTTTCAGAAGAAATACATATCTGATAAAAATTAAACTGGTCAAAGGCTATAAACAAGCAGAAAATTATTGATTAGAAGTTGTTTATCCTTCATTATACCAAATAACTACAGCAAACAAAATCTCTCCTCTTAAATCACCTATTACTTGGGATTGTCTGATATGCAGGCAAATCAATTTTCACTTTGGTGAAAATACAAGTTAAAGACAGAAATGAGGAAAGTCTTACCTATTTTTTCTCACAAATTACAAAAAAAGTTTGCTGCAAAGACACTGCTATTAAAAATGGCATTTAAAAAAATCCAACCCATATTGTTCTCCAACAATATTTAAGTAGTTATTTCAAATTGCTTCCTATTTTAAACAAATATTTCAGAACTTCTTTAGTAACCTACCAATCAAAAATAGACATGAGAGGCCAATCCTCAGCTAGTTAAGCCAATAGTCAGGTAGATTAGGGATTAAGATCAATGAAGAATCAAGACTGAACAGTATACCAAAATTAAATTGCCACATTAACGGCCAAAACTTTTCAATCTCTAAGTTCCTTCAGAACTTCATAGCTATTAATACTTCAGAGCTGCTACAAAAGCCTTGATCTGTCATTTGGCACAGAGAACGTTTACCCCTTACCTCCATGGCTTCTTGTGCTATATCTTGCATGCTGGATTGTGGAACAAGCTGTACAAGGCCTGTAATTAATTCAGCCGTGCTACCTTGCGTCTCAGGCCCTTGCTTCCTTGGATTCTAAATCACAAAAAGGAAAGCAAGGTTAAGTTGTAAAACTTCTTAATGACTGACCGCGCTACTGACCGCTACAGCAGCATTCCTGTAATTAAACTAGGGGGATTTCTGGATCTTTAAGAGAATACCTCACTTCTTTTTAAGCTATGATACCCCTTGCATATCATACCTTCGACAGAATTGAAATATTTTTAAATTCAACAATAAACAGACCTGAGAAAATGGAAGATCTAAGAGCGCATCTGTCTTTCTACTCATTGAAATGATGACTAATTTCCCCCCACATTATTTAGTCTTCTTCTTGTTCTACTCCCCTCTACTTCCCCCGCCATGTCCCCTTCGGAGTTACAGTGCTTTCATTGTGTTGTTCTGGTTCTGTAAAATTTCTTACAGTTTCTTTTTGGTTTTGCCTTTTTCCTTTGAAAGAACAGAAGCATTATAATGAGAGAAAAGAATGAGTAGGAAAGTATCCTACATGCCAGGTTTATGTTTTTAATTTTTATTCATTTAGTAGCTTCAAAAGTAAAGTTTACTATTAATGAATAGTATGATATACTTACACAGAGCAAAAGCTTTGGATCAGCATGGATCAGTTTTACCAAGGATAACAGCAAGAACTTGTAGCTTCTGGTTTCCAAATCAGTAGGTTTTTCTTTAAATTTAAGGCTTGTCATTTTCTCCTTAAATGTAAGACTCTGATGGAAGGAAAAATCACAGTCATTGTCAATAAGGTAATCTACATAGTAGTTATAATTAAACATCTTATGAAGGGTACTGCTTTTATAATCTATAATTCATAAAAAAATTTAAAAG
>VZTQ01009260.1:951076-976576 GCA_013400755.1 Pelecanoides urinatrix
ACATAGCCTTCCACTTAAAAATCCCCTTTTACATAGGCATATGCTATCACTTTATTATATCTTTAAAGTTTACTTAAGGATTGTTTCAGTGAGCTGCATGTGGACATAAGAACAGTTTTCGCATAAGACAAACTGTGGCAAAAGAAAAATGGATAAAAGGACGAATAAGAATTTAGAGAGGTTTTCTCTGGTCTGAGAAAGAAGTAAAAATAAATGTTTCTAAGTAAGCTTGAATACATGAGAGGGAAGGGAATTTTCTTCCAAAGGCAAAACATTCTCTTTATTTTCTGCCATAATCACAGTCTGGATGATAGCATTTTCATCTATACAGCCTGTGAAAAATGCACCTTTCAGTTTTCACAAGGTACACAGTGCATCGCTTAAATGACAAAAAGAAAAAAAAAAAAAATCTAGCTTCATCTGAAAAATCAGTAAACTACTTCTGTACCAGTCAACTTCCTCATGTGAAATGGAGGACAATTTAGATATGTATTGAGAGTTCACCTAAGGTATTCTGGTTTGACTCCAGTGTGAACTGTATCATATTCTACCACTGCTGTTCATACAACAGAATCCAGGTAGCAATATGACCAATCCATTTAGCAAATAGTCATACACAGCGCTGGCTGTGAAGTAAATGTATATGGATTGTACCAGTTGCAAGGATTTCAAAAATTGAGTTTATGCTTCAATCCTACAGCATGCACAACCCTCCAAAGTGAACCACCCTGTTGTACGGCAATCAACTACAGTTTCTTCATCTCAATAAAAATAATTTGGATGCATAGTAAAGTCTGTGAAAAATACTATGTGTGTGTGTTTATACATATACACACATATAAANGATACCACACTGGTAGAGGTAACTAATTCTGTGCGTTAGTTTTCTACAGTTAAGGGAATTCTGAGAAGAGGCACATGATAAAACAAGCTGATTCGTTTCTGTGAAGCAATTTATTTACTTCACACAATCAAAACTAAAGACTATCAATAAACAAGGGCAGGGACATACTGCTCTCTGCAAATACATCAAGGGGGTAAACACCACTTTGAAGCTAACAGACAACACTGGAACAAGAACAAATGGGGATAAGTTAGACATAATTAAGTTTAGGCTGGAAATTAGAAAACAGTTCTAACCACCAGAGCGGGCAGATTCTGGAAGAGCATCGTGATGGAAAAGTAGGGGGCAGAAGGAAAAGAACAGAACCAACAAAAAGCCTTTCCTTCCAGCAAGGAGCTCAACTGGCTGTGAAGGGGACAGTTGCAATTGCCAAGCAGAGTGCTGACGAGGCCTCCTCCAGTCCTACGCTCTTACACAGAACATGCTACCTCTTGTATCCCAGACGAAGTGACTGCAGTGGTAACTATGCACAGAAAAGTCAGAGTAAGGAAAGGCTTTTCTGCGGTAGTTACAATGGGTCATACTTACAGCAACAGAGGCCCACTGCCATGCAAAACAGTGACTGGTTGGCATCTGACCATGTCAGCGACAGCAGCCAGTAAGAACAGAAAATAAGAAGCAGAAGACAAAGCACCACCAATCAATGTCAGAGTTGCCATTACAACACCCCGGCTATTTTCTCAACAGATGAATATATACATGTAAAAAGCAAGTTAAACATGTTGTAGTTTTCAACTAAAGGTATTTTGATCATTTGCTTTCATTTGATAAGTCCAATAGGAATATTTTCATGTATCATTTTAGGCCTTCTAAAACAACCAACCAAGTTCACTTGACACATCGAAAGTCCTAAATGGAAAGTTCAGAAGAAAGGCAACACAGCTGCATGTGAACTTAGTAAAAAATCTGGATAAACTACAAATTCANAATAATTTGGATGCATAGTAAAGTCTGTGAAAAATACTATGTGTGTGTGTTTATACATATACACACATATAAAATACATACATTAAAAAAATGTGAACTTGCGTTAAATGGTCCCCAGTATGTCCAAAGACAAAAGATTTTCATCTCTCTCCAGTAAGTTTACAGAATTTATATTTTCATTAATTTTAATCTTATATAGCAGGGATTATATTAACATTTTTGCTTATAGCTACCAAAATAGTTAAGAGACAGTAACTTGGACAAAAAAAACTGCCATTGTGGATATTCAACACAAGACAGAATACAACACTTTTTAGAAACTCAGCTTTTAAAACTGTTTTGTCTAGCTTATTATTTGCTAAGATCTCAAACAATAACACGAACTTGTTTTTCATTTTCACTAAACTCACAAGTTTTGAACAACAACAAAAAAACCCTAGCTTGAAATCATCCTCAAGGTAACAGAAGAGATATGACATTGTATAATTAAATTCTACAAGAAATTATAACCTCATGCTATTTTGCTAAATAGTTAGTGTGAAAATATACAGAATAAAATCTCACATAAAAAAGCATCTGATCAAGAAATTGATACCACACTGGTAGAGGTAACTAATTCTGTGCGTTAGTTTTCTACAGTTAAGGGAATTCTGAGAAGAGGCACATGATAAAACAAGCTGATTCGTTTCTGTGAAGCAATTTATTTACTTCACACAATCAAAACTAAAGACTATCAATAAACAAGGGCAGGGACATACTGCTCTCTGCAAATACATCAAGGGGGTAAACACCACTTTGAAGCTAACAGACAACACTGGAACAAGAACAAATGGGGATAAGTTAGACATAATTAAGTTTAGGCTGGAAATTAGAAAACAGTTCTAACCACCAGAGCGGGCAGATTCTGGAAGAGCATCGTGATGGAAAAGTAGGGGGCAGAAGGAAAAGAACAGAACCAACAAAAAGCCTTTCCTTCCAGCAAGGAGCTCAACTGGCTGTGAAGGGGACAGTTGCAATTGCCAAGCAGAGTGCTGACGAGGCCTCCTCCAGTCCTACGCTCTTACACAGAACATGCTACCTCTTGTATCCCAGACGAAGTGACTGCAGTGGTAACTATGCACAGAAAAGTCAGAGTAAGGAAAGGCTTTTCTGCGGTAGTTACAATGGGTCATACTTACAGCAACAGAGGCCCACTGCCATGCAAAACAGTGACTGGTTGGCATCTGACCAGGTCAGCGACAGCAGCCAGTAAGAACAGAAAATAAGAAGCAGAAGACAAAGCACCACCAATCAATGTCAGAGTTGCCATTACAACACCCCGGCTATTTTCTCAACAGATGAATATATACATGTAAAAAGCAAGTTAAACATGTTGTAGTTTTCAACTAAAGGTATTTTGATCATTTGCTTTCATTTGATAAGTCCAATAGGAATATTTTCATGTATCATTTTAGGCCTTCTAAAACAACCAACCAAGTTCACTTGACACATCGAAAGTCCTAAATGGAAAGTTCAGAAGAAAGGCAACACAGCTGCATGTGAACTTAGTAAAAAATCTGGATAAACTACAAATTCAAATTTATGCAAGATTTTTCCCAAGACAACCAAGAATACTGACGATTTCACAATGGTTGAAAAAACCTTTTACTTTGTTGCTGTCACCAAGACCAAGCAGTCAACTTGCTCAACAGAAAGCAAGCAAGACAAATGAAGAGATACTCATGCCAATCATGGTAAAAGCATTGCAGTTTTCAGAAATTATCTTCACATACAGAATGCTTTTGTTTTTCAGATTAAACAAGAATGGACATATTACCTAGCTGTGCACACAGGAAGAAAGCTTAAAATGAACAGTTAGCCACAGAGGACAGTTACAGAAGAAATACTTCTATGTTGCCAGTTTAAGAGCAGTACGAAAACTGAGAAACATACATTACTAATTGACTAGAAACAGTTAGTCAATACACCAAAACCTGCAAGAGCATGTACGGCTCTCTGTTGCTTTTTGGATTGCAATGTTCTTCCCCCCTCTAGTTTCCAGTCTAAAGTTAATGAACAAAAAAGCAGGAATGGAACGGAGACACTGGAAAAACAACATGTTTGTGTTTTAACAGCTTCTTTAGAAATCTTACCGGAGTCATGCGAATTGCTGGATGTGCTCCACAGCCTTGAATAGCTTTATGAAGTGTCTCACTGAACATGCTGCGAAGCTCCATGGAATGGCAGTACACAGCATCGATCTTGGGCCACCAGTCCAACGCAGACTAGAATGAAAACACAGAAATGCTCAAACAGTAAACTGGTAAAATATGAGTTAGATTATGATTTATTTTATAGCTCTAAAAGTTACAAAAGCTGTAGTCTAATTAACTAACCTTTACACATGAGTATTTTACACAGTATTAACGATACGTTAATTTTGCATTCTCACCATAAAACTCATAATATTTAAATGAGTTGTAACAGAATACTTCTAACTTAGCTGCTTACTATACTGCTCTCCTTTCTGAACAAGCGCAAACTCTGAAACCATGAATGCAGGAAACCATGGTAGATTTCAGGATACTGAATGCTAGTAAGTAATACTTCAAAACAAACAGTGTGCTCTCAATTAATTGTGATACACTAAACAAAATGGAAAATTGGTATTTTAAGCGCTTGATAATATCTGAAAAGCTGTATTACTCCACCACATCTACAGTAGCATTTCCTCCCCTACTTGTCAAAGTGCCTGATACATTTTTTTTTTTTAAATATAGTGTTTTCGTTACGAAGTTGGGATAAATGAAATAGAAAGTGTTATGTAAATTAAGTAAGACTGGTTGCCCAACACTGACTGATTCTATTTTCATATTGATCAGGAAAGTATTTCTGAACATTATGAAAATTAAAGTCGTATTTTAGTGACTTAAAGTACAATAACACATTGAAGACGAACAACAGCACAAACTTGCAAAATTTTTTGGCACTCAGCGTTTACTACAATTTTACACTATTTAAATTCATACTGGATCACATCCCTGAGCAAAGCCATGAGGCTAGCTCTTCCCCTAAGCTCCCATGTCAATATACTAGAAGTAGTAGAAGTGGGTGTAATGATGAATGTCCTAAGAGTGTTTTTCATGTATCAATAAAGCAGTACTTATTAATAAATCAGAGAAAATGAGATTCATTCATCATTGTACATTAGAGGGTATTAAAACATATTTGTATTGAAATTTTATACTGGAATACAAGCTTTCAAACTGGGAATCCAACTGGTGGAAAGCATGAATAAAGATCTTTATGTCTTTCCTCACTAGCAAGCAACTCTTGTTGCATGGATACAGGTGACAAGGTTTGGTCTACTATTCAAATTGTATTTAATAAGCAGATATTGATCTGAATAGAAGCCACAGATTGCTGGGCTGATTAAATACTTTCAGAACTTACATTTGTGATTATTCGGTGGAGCGAATTTACCAGTACATAATGAAATGTTGATGGGGAATTCTGTGCCAAGCAGATCTACAATAAAAACACATAAAAGCCACTTAGGAAATTTTTTTCTTATCACACTGAATAACATACTGGAGCTTTTTTATTAAATTGACAGAGCCGTCAAATTTAAACATGAGAAAGTCTAACCAGCTTAAGAAAAGATTTCTAAAAACATGCAGGGATTTATTACTAAGGGACATTTATACAGTTGAACTTATTTATGAGCTTCCAGCTGCTGTTAGCATATCTTTTATAACTGACAGGTCATCAATAGTATGTGAAGAATGACTTACCAGTAAGTAGTGTTCTCACCTTAAAGTGTTGGTTATTATGAGGGTTTATGCGGAAGCAGGAAACTAAGCAGTCAATCATAAGGTCTACATCTGCATTTTGATTGCCTCTTGAAAAAGGTTTGCTTGGATTAAACAGCAAATTCTACGTATTTCAAAAAATATAAATATATAAATCAGATACAAAGATTATTCTTGTCTACCTTCAATACAAAACTTTCCACTGAAAAACACTATGGTATTCAATTAAGAAGAAATTCAAAGTTTATTTCAGTATTTGAAAATTCAAATTTCTTCATTGCAATTAGGAAACAGACATTTTTACCTTAAGATCTACTACCATGGACTGCACTAGCAGGAAAATGACGGAATTATCTTCCCAGTTGATGTAGGTAGATGCTTTGCACAGTTTAACACAAGCAATAGCAGCACTTTCAGTCAGCTGTCTGCTCCCACTGTGGCCTGCAAGCGCTTTCCTGAGATTGTCCAGAAACAGTTTCTGCAGAATTCAAATCAGGAATAGTTATAACCAGAGCTTTGGTAATCCGTGCTCAGGATTTTTAGATCCTTAAATATTAAAAACAAAAACCATTGCATTTTCTGATCAGAAATCACGGATATTGGGATTGCAAAAAAGAACTTGATGCAGCATTCTGGAGAAACGTTACGTTTATTGAAGACATTAATTTTGAACAATCTAGGGCAATCAGAATGGCACAAAGGTATTTTACTCTTAACCATAATGTTTGCAGCCACAACGAATTCAACATCTGCCACAGGTACTGCAGTTATGGAACACAGAGTACACACGCTGCAGAAACCTAGCCCAGTACAATATAGGCCAGCCAGAAGCAACACTAAGTTTGCTACTGGTGGAGGCAGGGGAAATCACAACGCTAGGATTCAAATCTCCAAGGAGATGTAAAAGTTCTGAAATAACATTGTTTGGGACACACTATCTGTATGAATTACTGACAGTGAAAGAATATATGTTAGGTGAGAACTTGAAAAGGGTGCAGAAATTTACATATGGAATTGTAATGTGCTTTTTAGGCAGGAAAGACAAAATAAAATACACCTGAAATATAGAATAAGCAAAGACAAGCACCCTCTAGAAATCAGAACCAGAATTCAGATACTTTTCTTCTCTTACCTTGTTCATTTTAGTTTCCTCTACCACATCCTTTGCTATGTCTTGGATTATCTCTGGACACAGGACCAGAAGTATGATTTGCAGTGGCCAAACTGCTGCTTTACGTTTTGTGCTTTCAGCAAAGCCATCCACTAAGTCAAACAACTTCTCTGCACAATCTGCATAAAATACAACGCCAAGTTCAATACCAATGTTAATTATGAAGAGGTAAAGCATAGGTATAAAAGAGCAGAGGGAAAGCTCCACCTACACAGAAAAAAGTTCTGTTTTGCACATTACTGGGGATAAAATGGTCTCAACCCAGTTAAAGACATGGTTTACCTGAAACTACAAATTCTCCTCTCTTTTTGACTAGAGACAAATACAGATGATGTTAAGTTTTTTTTCCTGTATCAAGATGAAAAAATATGTATTTAAAGAGTTTCCATCTTCCAGGTTTTATTTCTGTGTGTTGTGAACCACAGAATGAATCTCTTTAAGAGGTGAGTCAGGAGAGAAAAGAGAGCACAATATATCCTTGCCTGCCCTGACAAAGGTTGACAGAAATTTGTTTCTTACTTGCAGGCTGCACAAGAAGCAAAGAGGGCACAAAATGCAAGTGAATGTGGGGATGTCCGAGAAACCAACTTTTGAACACTATGTCATTTGTTATGCCTTACCAGCCATATCAGTCTGTGGTGTTTGGTACAGCTTTGTGAATTCATCAGGATAGTTTTCCACCCAGTTCCAAAATGCCTGCAGATAATGCAAAACATCTTTACATTCCAGAGCTTAAACATATTTTTTCTGAATTATGTATTTAAATGAAGAGAGATTTTACTCCTACTTCTAATCACTCAACATTTCTTGCAAAATATATATGCATCGAAGGGATGCACCAACATATAGTAAATTACCGAATTGCAACTATTCCTAAGTTAGATAAAGTCAGTAAATAAGCAATGAAACAAAGATAAATATTAAAATACTTACCTTTTCAAGACTGTTGATAACAGCTAACTGAGCTACTTTCTTAAGGGCTTTAAACTTGAATACAGTCTCTGTAAAGGTAAAACATTTCTGCATTTAGAAAAGAAACTTGCTTCTAAAAAGCAACACAGATTATAAAAGACTTTTGAAGGGCAAAGCAATTTTTAAACCAAAGTCTTTATGCTACTTGAATTTTTAAATATTTTGGTAAATATATGACTATTTGGAGTAAAACACAGCAACAAAAAGATATACATATCAATACCACTGTGTCATCTCTAACTAGCCATATTCAGGTAAGAATATTTCAAAACACAGGCTCAAATCATACCTTGCAAGAGTCGTTTTAGTTTTGAACAATCCACACTGATGTACTGTAAAAGTTCAATATCATGAACATCAGCATTATCTTCTGAACAAACAGTCAGTTCCTGTAATCTAAAAATATGCAAAGTAAACTAACTTCTCAATCAGATTATGTCAGATAGGTATAAACACATACCTACGATTCTATACATTTGAATAGCAGGGGAATATTATATGATCTCCTCATATAATACGATCTCCTCAGATAAACTTTTCCAGGTTTAGAAATGAAAGACAGACCTTGCATGATTAAGAGTTAATATTATAGTCTTATTCCATACTCATACTGAAAATGGATCTAGAAATACTAGTGATGAGTCTTACAAGATACCAGTACCATCTGGTGAAAGTCTGTTTATGCCCAAGGTTTGCCTAAATCCTTCTGTTATCTACCATACTGTAGCAGTAATTTTGTCATCTTTTCATCTAAATATTAAATTTATGGAATCATGACACCTTTAGACTATGCTCCTTAACAGCAAGTCTTGCCCCAGCTACTTTCTCAAGGGTAAAGCAGCGACTGATGGTACTTAATATCGCTGAAGTGAGCTGCAACCACTCCTTGTAAGCTAAAGTGGTCCATGTTTTTCCGGCCTAAAGAAACAGGATGAAGCTTAATCACACCATTTTAAACACAATGGCATCTTTTCACACTTTTGTATTAGATGATTTGCTAAACATCTCATCAGACACTAAGCCACTAATAACTAAATCATATGTTCTCACAAACTAAAGATTGCCATGTCTTGTTCCAAAGCTACAGATGTATTTTAGACATGGAATGTGATTTCTAGGGCTACACACAAAAGCAGTTCTTCATTTCTTCAACGCCAGGGAAACTTAACAGCCCTCACTGGGAATGGGAAGGTCCCCACTGCTGTGCTTTTCGTGCCAAAAATCCCCCAGCTGCTGTACAAGGCCTAGAAATATGCCTAAACAGGAAGCACAGGTCAAAAGAGCAGCAATGCTAACTGTCGGCAAGCTGACCCCTGTGGAGATCAGCAACAACTGGTCAAATATTTAACTATTTATGTACAAGCCATCTTGAAGTGAAAAACAGGTTAGGGAAAAAGCACTGTGTTCCAGCTCAAATGGATGGTAAGAAGGGCTTTGGAACTTGAGAACTAAACCATGCTACAGACATATGAATAAATATAGATCCATGGACTAGACTCAAAGACGGTCAAAAAATTTCAACTGAAAAATACTTCCTATAAAAGGAGCAAAAGAAATTGTTTCCATTTCCATAAGCAACAAAACATAATCAACCTATTGAGTAAAACCACATCCTCCATGCTAGCTGCCAAGTCTATGTTCCTGAAACAGAAGTTATTAAAGGCCCTGTAAAAGTTTTAAAAATACTTAAAATTTCAAATCATTAAATAATTCTAGACTGATTTCTAAAATGTAAATATTTTCCAAAAAGTTGGAATGGAATTGTTTTTACATTAACAGGAATATATAAATCTTTGTTTCAATTAAATTGGCACACCCATTGCTTTGCGACCACATAAGGCTGCCCAAGCTCCACTTCTAATAAATCAAGGATGATGTTAGCTGTAACAACGTGTGATAAGAGCTAAGCTACTTCAAGTAACCTTCAAAAAACATCAAAGTATTTCCATAATAAAAAGCTTAATACACAACTCTAGTGGATTGGCAAATGCTGAAGCATCAGAAAGACCTGGAACAGGGCAAAAAGAGCAAAGAATAGACGGAAACTTTGGGTCTGTCTCTCTTCTCACTTAGAATAGCAGAAAAGACAGTTATTTTTACAGTAAATGTGCTGTGAAATCCAAGTCAGTCAGAAGACAAATGAGTCTTTTCCAACAACTAACAAACAGTCCAGCTGTTTTGTTCCCTTCAGGCATAAGACAGATTTAAAATAAAAGCCTTCAAGCGGGAAAAATAAGGAATAAAAACAACCTTGGGGCTCCAACAGAGCTGTAGACAATCAGAAATTTTGCATCCTAAATTCTTAAGTAAATGGATACAACCCATTATCTTCAGCATCCTTTTTTTTACCAAAACACCTTGCACCCACAAGAACTTATTCAACTTATTCAGCTGAGTTACCATTATTTTCACTCTACAACAGCATATGACTTGTACTTATGAAAGCAGCTTTAAAAAAGCAATAAATGCAGCTCACAGAAAATATGCTGGCAGTAACCTACAATGGATATGGAACAGGTTTGGCTTGTAACCTGAAACTCAAGTTAAATTTTGAAAGGTAGAGGGGGTTTCACATAAGAACTATCTTGTTAAATATCATTTAAACAGTTAACTTTTCAGAAATTAGAAAGACTACAATTCATGACAGATGTTCTAGACACCAGCATTCAGTAGATCTTCTAACACACTAAGTCAGGCTACTGAAAAACACCTACCTGGTGGAAATGCGACTGAACACAGCATTAAAGTTATTGCAGCTAAGGGAAAAAAGAACCCCAGAGGCAGAATTTCGTAGTTCAGCTGCATGCTGGTTCCCTTCACGGTAAGTGTGGATGAAGTGGCAGATTTCTGGCAGCAACTGTTTTACCAGCATAGTCTCGTCTAGTCGCATGGTATCCTTTGGTTGCTAAAAATAAACATTCAGTATTTAATGAAATTCCATTTTGTAGGTTTGGAGGCAAAAAAATGGAGCATCTGCCCCTAGCAGGCACAGGACCTGAATCTGAACTTCTAATTCTGCCTGAAGGCTACCACTGACCATAGTGTAAGTCTACACTGAAAAGGCTTCTTTCCATTTGAACAGTAACCCATATCACTCAAACCATCTTACATTTTCAGTTAAGTCTCCAAAATATGTAGGACACCAAGTTGATCAATGTCATCAACTATCAAGCAAAATATCAAACTAGTTATTGAAGTAAAACACATTTCTGTTTTGATGAATGCACCCTGTTGATCTGTGTAAAGTATTAGCAGTAGAGCATTAACTATCTTGGCTTTGAATGGAAGCTCAAAGGACAAAGCCCCCCCCTTACTTCTCTTTTGGGTACTATTCTAACCACTGTATTTTGACACCAAATATTTTATGTAAAAAAATGAACCGAAAAAGAGGTGCTTCTCCCTTGCTTTTGCCTGGGATCGCTCTATATGAGTCAAAAATGGCTTAACTTTCCTGCAAAAGAAAATTCTAATTTTTGCCAGTTTGCACAGTATGAGACATAAGGAAACTATTTACAAAAGAATTCAAAGTGAAACTTTGCTCTACTAAGAGCAAGTTTTAACAGAAGGGTCAGCATTAAAGCTTTCTAAAATTCTACCAGTGAATTTACCATAGGGAATTGGGAAGTTTCAGAGACTCCCACTTAGTTGACCTGAGTCCCGTTGCCATGAGAACTTGATGAAACATTGAGCAAGAACAGCAAGTAAGAAATACGTCTGAAGATATCACAGAACACAACGCTCTTTGTATAGAACTTTGGCTCAGTCTTATTAAACATATACTGGCCCAACTTGCTCTCATTTGAATTGACAAAGCAAGAAGTATTCTGCACAATTTTAGGCTGTTCAAATATCATCATCTATCAGGAAAAAACCACTAACATTTCAAACAATATGCATATAAGAAATATTTTAAAGGAATTAATTTCCAAAGTTAAAACAGTTTTTTTGACTCACTGTATCAAAGACACAAAAAGTGCCAAAAAGAGGTATTTACCTCAGCTGTAAAAGCTGAAAATTATTCTGGAAAAAGTATTTACCTGGATCTTTTGTGAATACTTTTTCCAAAAAGAGGTATTTACCTCAGCTGTAAAAGCTGAAAATTATTCTGGAAAAAGTATTTACCTGGATCTTTTGTGAATTTAGAAGAATCCACAATTATTCAGACTGTTTTAGTACTGTAATATAAGATATGCCGCTTGACAAATCTAACCATAATAAGGTCATTACCTTATAAAGAAAGAACCTTCAAAAACTGTTGCAGGGAAACAGCAAAGAGCTTAGATGATTTCATGACATTCATCCAGGAATACAGCTTTAAAAAAAAAATTCCTTTCTTGTTAAAGGAATAAACCATTGCAAATTTTGCTCACAGTGAAGTTTGGCTTTGCAATTATACAGTTTAGCACAGTAAGTTGTACAACCGTTTACATCCCAAAGGTAATAGCAAACTGCATTGCAGCACAGCTCTGATTGGAAACCTCAGGACTGGACTCCCAGTGGAAGTTTGGACATGGTTAACTAAAGTAATCTAGGAAACACCTGCAAAAGTAATCTTTAGAATAGTGATAGCAAAGTTTCTGCTGTACACAGAAGTACATGAAAAAACTACTTCACCAAATGAAAGTTTTAAGAAATTTAAAGTAAAACCAGCACTACAGGCAGAAAACTTACTAGCATGAAACTTATTTTAAGTTTAAAAAAAAAGACTTGTACTGAATTATCTGCTACTTTTAACATGATTTACTATCCCATTACTTTTTCAGTTAAAATTGTGGGATGCAAATGTTTTCATGCATCTATTCAAAAAATACTGAGCAAAATATGCCACAAGCATTCAAAGCTTATAAAAATCTAGTGAAGCTTCATAACCACATCTAATTCTTCATTTGGGTTTGTGTCTTGCCTTACTCCAGTTCACACGTCTCTGAGTACAGTTGTCTGCAATGCTTTTTAACAAATTATTAACAGAAAATCATTTATAATTCCACAAATTAGCTGAGTAATGGGAAGGACAAATTCAAAAGTTTACTTGAATCTATTTAGCTGAAAAAGAATCACTAATTTTAGGCACGAAAAGAGCACCCCACAAATCCTTAATTTATCAGTTATATCAACTACTTGCATTTATAGGAAGTTTTAGTATTTTTTAAATGGCATTAATCCTACTTTGTTCTAAATCAGATGAATTTTAACTTTAGTATCAGTAATAATAGACACACAAGCATTTGACTTGTACTCTCTAACTCATTTGATTCCAACTTAGCAATTGCTTATGCAAGCCTACTCACCCCTGCCAGACATTTTTCCAGTGTATCCAAGATAATCAGCTGAGATAGATATAAATTCTTTTCAGCAGTTTCTCCAAATATTCTCTAGAAGTAGAAAGGATATGGATTCATCTGAGACAGAAATTTGACTTGTAACTCATTAAAGTAATGTAGCAAAGTGTCACAATAAGTTATGGCTCCTTTACCACTCTGGTTTTGAGCTTAGAAATAAAGCCAACAAAAATTAGATTAAAATAGGAATTAAAACCTTATTGCTGAAGAAATATCTTTGTCCAATCTGCAACGCCAAATCTAATAAGGAACAGTTACCGCAAAGTAAGACTCGAGGTACACTGCAGCCCCTTACCTTCATCAGGCCTATAATTTATTCAGAAATGAAGGTTATATCTTTTCAGAAACTATTTTGGTACCAATTACTGCTGACTCTTTTCCAATTATGTATTTCATTGCCAACATCTTAATAGAACTGATGTTACAACAAATCCATATCGACAAGCTTATTAGAGTGTAGCAAAATTTAGCACAGACCACAGGAAGAAACACATGAGACCCTCCAAAAAGATGCCACGCTTCAGATACAGGATGAAGGCAAAATTCCATTGGGTGTTTAAGCTAGCACCCAATATTACTGCCAATAATAGTGACTAGTTCCAGCAATATTAAGACCGCAAAATAAAGCAGAAAAGATTTAGCCAAAAATATATTGGTGCTACTGCCTACACATGGAACACATGTAGAAGTCACCCAAAGTAAGTTGCATTTCAAACCACGTGAGAGGTTAGCTCAACTAAGTCTAAATCTCAGCAGAATGCAAACCCTCAAGACTTCTCTAAATGCAAGACCATTATGACAGTCTATTGGTCTGTTTTGTTTCAGGTATAGAAATCCTTCAAAAATATTGCTGATTCATACAGTAGCTCAGTCCATCAAACATAAAAAATGTCAAGTCTTGCCCTCAGTGCAAAGCAAATGTTGACTTTTTTAATTGACATTTTTAGCTAGGTCTTTCCTCTCAAAATCTATATATCATATACAGAAACTTGTTTTAACTGTATAGTTCTCTCATTTATCAGACAATTGCCTTACACATCAACACATTCTTTCATGCCTATGGAGTTTAATTAAAATAAATTGTCTCTCAAAAGGGATTACAGGTAGCTTTAAGCAGCCTAAAATCCCTAGCAGTAGGGCAACCTATTTTCTGATTTTATCAGTCCTTTGTAGTGTTTTAGCAGATGCACATCTCTATACAATTGACATTCAAAAGACCTCACTGCATACTATCTTACTAAAACCATAAAAAAGAAGTACTGCTACAGTTTGGCTAGTTCTGTTACCTGTTTGTGGAGATTTCACATGACCACAAATCAAACGGCTTCAAAACTCAATGAACTAAACTCTTCTCATGAAAAATCCAAAACCAGACCTTCATGAACTGCATCTTCCTCCTCATAAAGGATCCCTAAACTTTCCATTTACCCAAGTTGATGGTAATAGTTATTTTTCTAGAGTCAACACACTATGGACATCCACATTCTTTTTTTTTCCTTCTAGGTTTCTCTTCTCTTTAGTTCCACTGAGATCTATTTTAAAAGACAGTTTTAGTGATGCTGATGAGTCAAATATTTTGATGGATTTCAGGAATCATTTTATGGTTCCCGTGGAGGCAGAACAAAAAACAGTATGCAGAAGGAAACCATCTACTAAGACACCTGGCTCTAAAGATTTCTCTTCGGGAACTCATAGAAGAATCACCTTGAATCTCATCCCTTCACACCAGTGTACTGCCCTCAAGTATCCACATTAAGTGGTTTAATGAGAGGCTGCGAGCCATATCAAACAGCAAATGGAAGAGATGTGTATCACTCCCAAACATTTTTCATTCACTTTCCTTACTGACTAGTAAGGTATCCCTTTGGAGGTATGAGTCTATAGTGGCAGTATTAGACAAGAGATTGTTTTCAAATATTTTTCTTACAAGATTCTGACCGAAATTCATCAGGTTGTTAATATATATATATACACACACACACAAATGCTAAAATATCCAAACAGCCTGGAAAATTCAAATAGACTAAGTTATAAACCCTTTTCCTTTCTTTTTCCCGTCTGTCTTTCCCAAAATGATTCCTGGCAGGTCATGCTCTGGTAGGACAGATGAGGGGAAAAAAACAAACAAACAAACAAACTCCTAGTGCTGCTGCTCAGCAGCTCGGTTGCCCTGCTGCATTCTGCTCTATAGACTTCGTTAGCACTGCTTCCCTAGCTAACTGAAGCACCTTTCCATGCAATGGCAAACTTCCTCCCCACCTTCTAACAAGCAGCACATTCTACTGGTGTCTAACCGTTGCTCAGAGACCCAATGTAGCATTAAGTACCTTTATGTACCCACTCTTTTGCTAGTCACATACCTTCCCAGCTACAGACCATTCCAATGACTAACAGAAGATTCCCCTTAGTCACCACCTTCCTTCAGCCTTCTCTGCCACAACTAACTCATCACCTTTATAGCTAACACAGCTCAGTGCTGTTGGTGAACTTTAGCACATGAGGATGAAAAGAAAAAACCTAAGTGTAAAAGGCAAGCAACAATTTGACTAAATTTCAAGTGACTCTCTGCAGATTGTATAATATGAATAAATAACAACCATTTTGAAAAATCACCCAACAATCCAGAATTAGAAAACTTACCATGTTATTAACATTTTTTAAGATATTAGTGAGACCACTGATGACCAGGGAAAACTTGTACTTGGAAATGTTTATGAGACATTCCTTGTTGTGCTCCGTACTGACTTTGGTGTGGGTATTCTGCTGGCCAGCCTTTATTGGAAGCTACAAAGAGAGAGAAGCGTTATAAGCTTTTTTACATTGAAAGTTACATCTTTAAAGATGGGTTAAAAATTTTTGAGACACCAGAAACAACCTTGAAAAAGATTCTACAAGAGATAACTACAAACACATTATTCCATTTTGTCTACATTCATCTTTCTACTAGTTATCTATAAAATAAAATACTGAAGTTCACCTATTCCTTTTTCTGAATTGAAACTAAACCTCTATTTTGTGATAAATTTTCTACAAACCAAATGTCAAAGCAATTGAAAGGAGCAGAAAAATGTAAGACAGAATCCTGATAAGAAAAGTTTCTTTATTTCAAAAATTGGCTTGTTAAATACCAAAAAAATTCACAAGGCTAATACCTGCAAGAAAAAAACTACATCTTGAACCCTGAGAGGAGGTGAAATCAGAGCAGCTCACAAAGCAGGTGAGTTGGAAGGTGGTAACAGTGGTTCCATGCGTGTCCTCTACTCCTTCGCAGGACAGAACTGGCCAAGAGGTACAACCGAGTCCCAGGAGGAACCACCACCGACAGCCTCCGCAGGCCCTAAGGACTTGGGTTACTCAGAGGTCCCCACACAAACACACCCCACCGCTTGTCAGGAGATGAAGTCTCAGCCTCAAACACGTTTCAAGTCCTTGCAAGCCAAACACAACTTGTGAGCCCCACTTACCTACCTTTGCCCAACACCCAGTGGTAAAAACTAGACTTGAAATGCATCTTTTCCAGGAAAGACAAGATTCAGAGAGACTGCACAAAACTGAGATGTTTCTCCTACTGTGTGAACACTAGGCACTTTGTTTCATGCTGTACCCAAATTCTTCAAGGGTCACAAACGAGTCACTTCCCAAGCACACACTCACTTCCCCTGCACGCACCTCACTGGAGTCGGCCCGTTACGAACCACCACGCGAAAATGTGAGAAGCGATTCTTCAGAAAAACTCATTTAACTGAGGATTTATATTTTTAAAAAGCAAAAAATGTGGGAACAAAAAAGGAATCAGTATTATCACCTCTTTTTATAATTCACATGTGCCATTTGTATTTTAAAGCGTGACCTAGGAATTCACCATCTATAGAAACTTTAATTCCTACTACAAGTTTTAACCAATTTTGACTAGAATTCTCGATAAACGTGTATTCTGAAAGACACCAACAGCTCAAAGTAAATGCCACGATGTAGTCTTTTTGCATTAGAAAGGGTATCTTTAAAAAAAAAAAAGAAAGAGAGAGAGAAATTAAGAGAGGTTAAAAGAAGGATTCCAAGGAATTACAATCAGCTTTACAGCTGTAAAATGCTTAAAGAGCAACCTTCCAGGTTGGGGGCCTCTGCAGGCTTGGTTAGGGTACTTTCCATACTGTCATCGAGTTAAACTGCTGTCAGCAGTCATGAACATCTCTGCCAACCATTTAACATCACTATCTTTGTTGATAAAGGGCCCATATTTAAAATGCTAGGTGAATTGTATTAAAGAACACCAAACTTGGAATATTTTTTTTCAACAGTTTTGACTACATCATTAAGTGCAGTCTACTTAACATTGACATCTTCCATTTGTAGGGAAATGGACCTCTTTAATATACTATCTAGTTTTTATGCCCAAGTGTAATCTCCTTTCCATATAAACTGTGGTTTGGATTTTAAGTATCAGTTCTTCTGGTACCAAACCAGGATCACAATGGAAACTGGCGGGTTTTCTCCTAAGAGAATGGTTGACTCTTAATTAAAAAAATGACTGAACTGCCCTGCTAGATCACATGAAAGACCCAACAGCAACAGAAGGGTCCACGAGAAATGCTTGCTCTCGATTCAGACAGTGGCTTAGGGATCTCTGGCCCCCAGTGTTGCATCCAGGGAACCACACTAAGGGACCACCTCTCCGTAAGAAGCTCTGATGCTTTTCACCTGCACAACCTCCTATAGCAACAAGTTCCATAGGGCAATCAAGGTAATTTCCACTCCATTTTGTAATTCTCTTGCAAGTGTTCAGATTGTAATGCTTTAAAACAGTGTGATGCATTTCAGTGTGCTCATTTTAAAACTGGAAAAAGCAGAACAAGCAGCATTTATGACTCAAGCTTTGTTTTCATTGTTGGATGTTATTTTTACAATACATTTTCGGAAGTCATTAGTGGAAGATAGATACATTTAATAAAAAATTTCACCATTACTAGTACTTTTTATTTGAATTTTCAAGTCTCTGTGCTGACAACAGCAGAAAAGCTCTATACCACTGAGTGATAAAACACTTCAGAAGTGCCTCTCAAAGAAATTGTGTCATAGATCTAGTTCTGTATGCTTCCATGCTATAGAAACATCGTATTACACACTTTTGGAGCTTCCTGCCACAACAGCCACTGCAACAAGGTCACCTAGAAGTAAAACTGCTTTTTATACCACCATTTGAAATAGGAAACTATATAAAACGGAAATATTAGCACTGTTGTTTTGGTTTTTTTTATTTCTCAGCTATTTCCTTTGTGCACTCTGACATGCTGGAGCATTATATGTCCCCTAACAGAATGCAGTGCCCATGCTGAGTGATCAAAAAGAAACTATTTAACTTCTATACAAATATCCATCAATCTAAACATTACAAGAAAAAAAAGAAAAACAAAAGAAAAAAAGTTGAAATTTTACTTTCATTGCCTTTGATTTTATTTTAGAAAAAAGAAAGATTGACACAAACGGTTTCCTGTATAGCTTTTATTCGAATTAGAAACAGAAATTAAAGCACGAAGCTTAAATATAACTGGAGCTTCAAACTATGAACACATGCACCATTTTGAACTCATCCCTGTTTCGCAAAGGGATAGTCCACTACTTGAATTCAGCTGTTTTCACCGTTGAACTAGGAAGCAATAGTCAACAACCTTATAACTACACTGGTGCACATACAAGCCACACTGAGGCATGCTGCCATATACCCTCTGTCTCTCTAATCCAGTTTGACTACGTCTCGTTAAGGTGTCAAATAAACTACAGAGGACAGGGAACAATGGCATTTTGGTCTATAATTTGCCTTATTTTATGCAGTGGACAAAGACAAAATAGGTAGATGAAATCCGG
Source organism: Pelecanoides urinatrix (assembly GCA_013400755.1). Classification (NCBI taxonomy): domain Eukaryota; kingdom Metazoa; phylum Chordata; class Aves; order Procellariiformes; family Procellariidae; genus Pelecanoides; species Pelecanoides urinatrix. The sequence goes on from VZTQ01009260.1 coordinate 970,043, forward strand.
AATCTTCCCAACTACCAAATTTTAAATCTTTTAAGATGAATTAAAAAAGAACATCACTGTAAAAGACAAGGAAAAGCCACTAAGTAGCTGAGCCTGACAGTTGTAATAATACAGTACAAGACCCGATGTTATCCTGAATTCAGGACACAAGTCATCTTGTATATCAGGTATCACTGAAACAACTAGAAAAGCAAATCTGTAAGATGAAGCATCAAAGTATCTACCAGCTTACACCAGCCATGCAAGCTCCCTAGTTGTTAAAACACATCTTTTGACCACACAGACAGTTTAAGTCAAACTGTGTTTCTAGAAATGCACTTCTGACTTCAATTTAAGAAGCTCTGCTGACCTATCTACAGCTTTTCCCAAGTCTGATACAATTCCCTACCGATACAATACTGAAACTGAACCATTCTCACAAGGTTTACTAAGTGCAAAGAGATAACAAAGCACTATTAGTATGAGAAAAAGCAATGAGATTATTATTTTCTTTACATTTCCAAAAGGCATACAATAACAGATAAACCTTAGAAATAGAGATCTGAACCACACACCCTCAAGACAACAGGATTGTTAGCACTAATCCAGCTGAACTAGTGGCTATTAAAAGATACTTTTTTTTTAAATCAGTATTTATTACCCAAAAGATGCAAATTCCTCTCTCAACTTGTCAAAGTAAAATTAAATTATTCCATCTTCATGAAAAATGTAAATTAAATCGCTAACTACATATATTATTAAAAAATAATATCATTTTTAAAAAAAAGTGACTAGGCCAACTAACAGATACACAGAATCGGAGCTCGTGGTCAGCTGCTAACATCTTAGAAAATAATACTAAAACAGCGCTTCAAAAGCTTTTTCAACACACAAGTTTGGCATCTGAAAAATTACTGCCCATAAGCATTAATATGGCATACGTTATTAACCATTCTACAATGGCGTCTGGCAGCCCCAAGTTGTCTGGTCAATTCTGTCTCTACAGTGATATCCAGGAGGTCTGTAATCCTCCTGGAGAGAGACAATGCAAAGGTTTTCCTATGCCTAATCACTCTTGCCTATCTGTTTCTGGAGATAAAAGTGTTTCAGTCTCTTCAAACTTGTGAGACAATAACTTTGCCAATTTAAAATAAAAAAAAAAAAAGTCAAGTACTTGGCTATTCCAGAGGAAAAAAGGAAAAAAGATTTGATGTGCATTCTTCACAAGTTCTTTGCAGTCAAATTATAAAAACTGGCTTTGAAACTTTAAAGTAAGTGCTACTACAGAATTGCAAAGCTGTTTAAAAAGTGGAAAGCATTGTGGTATCTGATAGCATACAAGACTGTCATATCTTTGGAAGTGGCCTCAGTTTAGAGACTGATGTATTTTTATCCAAAAATGTTCAGTTAAGGAATCCTTCTTTGATCACAGATGTTAATTATTACAAAAAATGGGTGGTTTCCATGTCTGTAGAAGTCTGTTTCAGGTATCCTCTAGTCTGATGCAATAAGGTACAATCTTTTGCTAAATGTACATGGACATTGATTTGAAACAAACAACACTAATAGGCTTGAACGTCTGTAAGATATTCCACTCAGCCTGCTGAGAAAAGCTAACATTAAGCCATGGTTTTTTCTTCATCACTTGTAACTGATGAACACAAAGCTTAAGCATCTCTATTTAGTAAAAGACTGCATTTAATGTTGTTATTTTCAGAGTTTATGGAGCAAGTTTAAGTGCTTTATCACTTCAAACAAAGTCACTCTTTCAACTTTTTTGTGCAAGATACAACCTTGCAGAACATTAAGAATTCAAAATCTGACAGATTAACCTAGTCTGCCACTGGATTCAGAATGACAGCTGTTGAAATCACTGAAATCACTGACAAACCTCTTAATACAGACAGCAGTCACTACGCAACCATGCACAGGTACTCCGCAGTTCAGCACTTTCAAGGTTCAACTTCACAGTGGTGGCCGACTGCAGAGTCCTCTCGCTGCCTCCACTACCTCTACCTCATGAAAAGCACCAAGGTCTAAATCACCTTCAGAGAGGGGAAGGTGGGAGGCGGTTCCAGGGGATCCACTTCAGGGAAGGAAATTCTCCACTTGTCTGTAATGGGCTCACCATTTTCAGGAAGCAGCTTCAGATGTCTGAATGCATCTGAGCCTTGTACCTTTGATTCAGATTCAGGAGAAAGTAACAAACATAACACCTAGAAAAAAATCCCTAGTGCTATCCTTAACAGCATAGAAATCCACCCAGCTTTTCCCTTTCACATAATGTCTTGGAACTTCTTCAGTAGCCTGTAACACACAGATGTACCGGTGAGAGACAGAAAACATGCACAGCATCACTCCTTCCTCAGCATCAGTACCGTCAGAACCAGACACAAATATCTTTAAAAATCAACAGGCATCTTCCTCGCAACTATAAACATGCACTGCGTCACCTTCTAAAGAGGCAGTAGAAGTAAAAGAATCTCACAACTATGCCTTCAGAAGAACTCAGAACTCTGAAAATATTTTATATATGTTGCTCTAAAAAAAAAAAACTTTCAAAAGGTTAACTAAAAGTTGGTACTGTGAACAAACGTGTATTTACCCATACTGTTAATACAAACTGCTATGTTAAATAAGGAAGGATCATCAAATCATCTCGATGCTTTTCAGCAGCTTGTTAATGGACTCAGGTAACACCTGTTGCACGTCGGCTGTTCCTTTATCTATTCTTTAGGACACCATCTTTGTGCAGTATAGCACTTCATTTTGAAATACATTACACACACTGTTTTAGAAAAATAAGATCAAAGCTACTTCAGGTTTATGTTAGAGAAAGACAAAATAGCACACTGTGCTGAAGAGCAGTGTTATAGTCTGTCTCAGTTCTTAGCTCCTGTGGAAATCTGTTTCAGAGAGAACAGTTGCGGAAAAAAGTTCCATCTTCTGCACAGACCAGCCTTACCTTACAGCAAAAGATACCATTTCACTTGGGGAGCACAGTCAGCAGAACTCACGTGAAATACTTTAAAATATATCTTATTACTACTACTGATTTCTTAACAAGCCAAGAGGAAAAACAGCAATGAAAAACACAAAGCTGGTACTTGCAACCAGTGCTTTTTCAGGTCTCTCATTCTGTATAGATTTCAAATGCTGCAGAGAGAATCAACAGGAGGAGGGAATATTATATATTTATTTAATAATTTAACTCCTTTTAATGAAAGTAAGAATGGAACATTCCTAGTGGCTTTCAGTTTTTACAAAAGCTTTCTTAACTGAAAGCAATCATAGCTCATAAACTACAATTGGGAACCCAAACCATAATCCATATAATAAAGGGCTTCTTTCTTTAAAGCACATCATAATGACTTAAGTCACCACAAGTTTTTACAGGATTAATACCTTTTATTATATCTGATAGTTTTAAAGCAGTCTAGATTTAAATGGTTTAGGCAGTAAGGCTTCTCTGACTATGCTTAGAACTATTTCACTACTCTATCAGCCTTCCCATGATTTCAGCTTGTAACGCATTTAAAAATACAGTACATAAAACTGTAAGTGAACATTTCCATAGGAAAAAAGATAATTTTATTTACAAAGACCTGATTATGTCTGAAATCACAGAGAATTTTACTAAAACATGGCCTAGCCTCTCTGTGTTATTGCAGCCTAATTCTATCCTGATCACTGAAAGTTTTGAAAAATATAATAACTAGTACTACATATAAAATTAGTCAAGAGAATTCATATGTGCTATATAAGAAATGTGATCTAGCCTCACATGTACCATCAACAGCTTCTTCCTGCACCAGCTGAAACCTTCACGCAGTCTTCAAGGGTAGCTCAAAGAAGAGTGCACTGCAGCAGTTGTAGTCTCAGAAGTGAGCGCAGCTGGGCAAGACTGGCAGTATACTTGAAAAATTTATTCAGTGAGCCCGTCATTGGTTAATTCATAAAACTATGCTTGCCAGTCATTTTAGGCCCACAGAATTGTACACACAAAAGCAGATTTTGGTTAAAGCAGCATTTATAACAATAAGCAAGAGTAGACAAGAACAGACTGGTTTGCACTGATTTTTCTTGTTTTCAATACAGATTAGCATCCTCTCGGTTTGTTGTTTCATCTGTCTTAAAATGAAGCACTTAGCAAACGAATGAAAAGCCTGTCTACATCTATAAATTTCGGTGAAAGACGGTTACATTTTCCTCCTTTGTAAAGGAAGGAGGAAATCTTAAAAAGTTTTGTCTTCTCCCATGCAGGGAAAAAAGAAGAAAAAAACAAACACTAAATAACCGCCAACAAACATGAGTTCCCCTTCCTTATTCAAACATACCAATGATACAAGAAGTAGTGGCTCCCTCAGTGCTGAATCAAGAGGTCCTGCATTTAGCAGGGCAGACACAGTATGCAAAAACTCAAAAATGCATTATCACCACTAAAATAATGTGCATATATTCAGTATATTTTTATGAAGCGCGAACTTGATCCTCAAATGAGCCATCTAAAATGTAACAAGTAGGTAACTTAATAACCACCTGACTACCTAATAATGACACAAACATAAGGAGTTACAAGGAGCACATAAATATCACCATTGATTGACAACGCATTCAGTAGTGGCGATGGTGTCACAGTAACCGGGCATTTGGGTATTCAGTTAAGAACAGTCACCTTTCCACCGTGAAGATCACTGTCAGACTAGGCGAGGCAGAGGAAATTAAAAGCAAACAAACAAAATTAAGAACCCCAAGTTGAAATTAATAAACAAGAGAGAAAACTTCTCACAAAAAAGTAGAGATTAATGTCTCATCCTTGCTTCACTTGATGATACAATATTTAAAAAGAAATGCATTGGCTAAACAAAAATATGCAATAAACTAATCAAAATCTTGCAAATAGCACCTATCACACAAGCTACACTATGACTACAACAGTCAATACTCTATTTGATGTATATTATCCCTGCAACTCCAATATTTTAGCATCTTAAAAATCAGAACAGCTTTCCTCCTATCAGGAGAGGATACACCTATCTATAATTATCCCATAAAATGTATAGAAAAATAATTCTGTTTAAAAAGCTGAAGTTCCTAACTCCTAACAGATGTTGGCAAGCCCAATTCCACAATATACATAACAAAGCAAACGACAAAGCCTAGGGCCTTTTAACACCAGTACACAAAGAAACATTTTCTTGCATTATTGGGAGCATAATCAGTACCATGCTTTTTAAGCTTATGGAAAAAATGATCTATGACTCAAGATAAGGGGAGGGGGGATAAGTTAACTATGCAAATATACCTAAAACATATTGGAAAAATTGGTGTCATTTTAATGTCAAAAGACAAAGTTTGGTATTTTCCTTTTTTAAATAAACTTCATTTACAGCAGCTTTAATATAAATGTAAAAAGGAACAGCTTATTTTCATTCAACCAGGCCACAATCTTTCTGCAGGTTGTTAAAAGCCAAGCATCACTGAGGGGGACATATAATTTTAAGGCAGGTGAACAAAATTCAATCTACAGAACCAGCTTAACGTTTTTGACAGAGATGTTACACTGAACAGGGTCTCACAGAGCTGTGTCTTGTGTGACACAAAGGCTGTACTCACAGCATAGCAAAATGAGACAGACAACATAGAAAACTGATCATTCAGCCTGAACTGAGCTCACACTTACATGTCAGGAAAGCATCTTGGGAGTAAAAACGCAGAGTCTAAGCACTCAGCTTTAGCCCCACTGAGAAAGTCATGCCACCTAATCCCAGTAAGCAGTTTCTGCATGCGGATCAGAGAAATACAAAGTCTAAGGCCAACAAAGCCCGCTTCCTTCCATTCAGAAAATCCTTCTCCAAACTACTAGCACTGACTTTTGTAAAGAGAAGTAAATATCTATCACATTGGCTAGAAAACGCTCTTCATCCCACACAACTGTGCTCCCAGTGATGTGGATGAAATTTTCCACTGACATCCACCGTTGTGCTATGGGGAACAAGGTAGAATTGCCTGAGCAGTTTCACGCAGTCCTCCTTAAACTCATTCTTGAGACTTTACCTCCTTTCTGATGAACAAGATGATGTAAAGCAAGTACGTAAATTTCAGAGGAATGCCTACAAAAAGCAGACACACGTTTGGAAGAGGTGGGGGAGCAGAGGCGAAGCGGAACCGGGCATCTCACCCCCCGCTCCCTGTACCGGACTGACTGATACGCCACTGCATCTTGAGCCGACTGGCACAGGGGAGGCCGCTCCACGCCCGAGGCTGGGACCCCCCCTCCAGAAAGAGGTGGGAAGCATCAGGTTGGCTGAAGGGATAACAGACCGGCAGGCAGCACCCGGCCCCACCCAGCCACCCTGCCCAGCACAATGGGCGCAGCGAGCCGCCGCCCCCCGGCCGGGGCTGAGCGGGGACCCGCTGCCGCGCCGGGCGCTGGGGGGCCCAGCTCCCTCGGCCCCCCGGCGCAGCCAGGAAGCCGGCGGCGAGGGAGAAGGCAGGAGGCAGCGCTCCCACCCGCCGCCTCCGCCCCGGGGAGCGGGGCAGCCTCCCCCGCCG